>JAQQSW010002913.1:0-14824 GCA_028646575.1 Pseudocheirus occidentalis
AAAAAGTCTGGGGCAGGTTAGCAGGGCAGTGAACTAGAGTCAGCAGCAACATAAGCAGAACTTTATACATGCAATTTCTGGGCTTGATGCTTTAAAAAAAAAAGTGATGTAGGTTGTTCCTAACTACTTATAATGCAAATCTTAACTGCAAAATGGCCTTTTCTTCTATTCTTACAGACTGTGGTGGGGATGGGAGGAAGAAAAAGGGAAAGAACCCAAACTTTTAGACCATTCAAAATAAGGGATTCATATGAATGTTTTGAAAGTCACCAGAGGAATAAGTGTTATTCTTTCTTCTTCACAAAGAAATGGAAAACTTTGGAAGTGAAGTGGGAGGCTAGGATCTTGCATTTCGTTCAGTCTCTGCTAGGTATTCCCAGACTAATCCTCGAGCATGAATGATGCCTCTCTTTAGCCTCTCCATGACGCTTTTGCTCCCTGAGTACGTGGGTCTGATCTCTTTACAGAGCTCCTCGATGATGGCTAGGAGTTCTGCATATTTGCTTTGGGGTACCTGGCTGCTCCCTGTACCCTGGGTGTAGCCTAGAGATGGGGGTCCATAGTCATTGATCAACTGCCGGTACTGGGTGGAAGCCGCCATGCTGGCAGAAGGAGAATGCACACTCCCAGCCGGGTTCAGGGAGGCGCCCGGCATGTGGGCATTCAAGTTAGGCTTGTAAGACATGCCAGGCGCTCGCAGGTCCCGCGATGCGCCGGAGTGCCTAGGCGCCCTGGCTCCCCAGCCCACTTTTTGTTTATGGCTCCGCCGTCACCGGCAAATAAGCAATTATATTATTAAAATGGGGCCTGAAAGGAAAAACTAATGCAGAGGAAGCAGGTAGGGATGGAAGGCTAATAATGCTGGAGCTTTAATGAACTGTCATCTGGGTTGAAGAAGAAACAACATACATCTGGAAGGGTATAGAAGTCTTCTGAAGGTGTAGAAATCTGAGAAAACTGGGATACAGGGTGGAGAAAGGACTTTTGCAGGGGTGGGTGGATTGCAATTGGTGGGGGTGGAGGGAGGGGATAAGGGAGACTCTTGGATGTGAGAATGAAGTGTGGGGTGGGAGGGTTGAGAGAGAAGATAAGGTAACATGGGATAGAGTAAAAAAGAAAGACTGAGGAAGTAAATGGTGAGTAAAAATAAGATGGAAGGAAATTCACAAATAACAATTATAACTTTGAAAGTGAATGGAATATTTATAACAATTCTCTTTGTGGTGGCAAAGAATTAGAAACTGCAGAAATCCTCATCAAGAAGTTATGGGGGGTGGGGGGGGTGAAGCCAAGATGGTGGTGTAGAAGCAGCAAGTTTCCATAACTCCCACACAGCCACCTCAAATACCCATAAAATATGACTCTAAACAAATTTGAGGGCTCCAAAAACTCACAAAAATAAAGAAAACACATCTTTCACTGAAGGCAGCTTGGCCTCTCTTCCTGTGAGGGGTACCTGCTACTCACATTCTACTTCAGCCTTATGGTTCAGCCTTCCAGACTATTTCCTACACCTCTCCAACCCCAACACGCATTTCAAGCAAAGAATGGCTCACTTGATTTCATTGCTAGAGAAGGCTTGCAATTCTCATCCTCCTTAACATGCCCCTCTTATAAAATAGGCCCATACCTAAATCACTTTTGAAAAGAACTTCCAGACACTCAGACCTCTCCCCCAACTCTGCCTCAGCCACGTAAAAATCATTCACTTTAGGAAAGAACTTGCTGACTTTCCATAAACTTTCAGAAGGAGACTCCTACCTTGGCTCTAATCCATATTTGGAAATCAGTTTCAAAGTATTGTCCCCAAACCTGCAACTTTTCAAAGATTAGAGGTTAGAGATGAAGGGCAGAGAATGAGGACAGAAGGGATGAGAGAGAGCACAAGACACTTCCCCTGCCATCATGTCCTGCCAAAAGGCAGAAATGGGAATATTTAAGGGGTCAGTCACTGGGAGCTGGCTCTGGAAGTGGATGGGGATTGAGGGTCTCTATAGTTCCTTCTCTTATTCTCAAGGGTCCTCTCTATTAATGTTTTCTCCCTTCCCTCTGTTTCATATTACTATGCTCTTATCTCTCTAGAGGCCTCATTAAAAAGAACACAAAAAATACTAGATACGACAAGACATCCTCTGTTTCACAGCAGCCTGTACTATCCCCCCTCATTAACCCAAGACAGTTCTCACACTATAATTTGTTTCCCTTATTATTTCTTTTCCTCTCTTTTGAAAGTCCAGTGGAGGGGTGGGGACCCATAGCCTTGAGGCCACATGTGGCCCTCTAGGCCCTTTGGTCCAGTCCTTTGAATGAATCCAAACTTCACAGAACAAACCCCCTTAATGAAAGGATTTGTTCTATAAACTCGGACTCATTCAAAGGGCTGCACTAAAGGACCTAGAAGGCCACATGTGGCCTCAAGGTCACAGGTTCCCCACCCCTGGTGCAGTGTTAATTATCCTAATTCTGGTTGCAAACATCCATCCTTCCAATAGGGTTTCTGTCTTCCTAGGCCTCTTGTGAAAATAATACAGTTTTATTTCTCTCCTGTTTTGTACATAACTGCAGTAAAATAGATGTGTAGAAATTTGGGACAATTCTTTCTGTAAAGGTACAGAGGCACCAATTGTGGAAACCTTGAAGAATAGGCTTTTGTTCTTCCAGATGAATTTTGTTATTGTTTTATCTAGCGCTATAAAATAATATTTTTAGTAGTTTGATTGGTACATCACTGAATAAGTAAAATAATTTTCATAAAATTGTCATTTTTATGCTCAGCTTACATGTGACCACTGATATTTTGCCAATTATTTAGATCTGACTTTATTTGTGTGAAAAGTGGTTTGCAAAGGTGTTCATATAGTTTCTGGGATTGTCTTGGCAGGAAGATGCCCAAATATTTTATATTGTTTACAGTTATTTTAACTGGACTTTCTCTTTCTATCTCTTGAGGCTGGGCTTTGTTAGTAATATATAGAAATATCATGTTTTATATCCTGCAATGTTACTAAACTTGTTTTTTATTTGAAGTAGTTTTTTAGCTGATTCTCTAGGTTATTCAAAGTATATCATCATATCATCTGCAAAGAGTGATAGTTTTGTTTCCTCGTTGCCTATTCTAATTCCTTCAGTTTCTTTTTCTTCTCTAATAGTTCTAACATTTCTAGTACATTATTGTATAATAATGACGATAATGGACATTCTTATTTTACCCCAATCATTTTGGAAATGCTTCTAGTTTATCTCCATTACACACACACACACACACACACACACACACACACACATAGCTTGTTTGCTTGTTTTTTGGAGGGCAATTAGGGTTAAACGACTTGCCCAAAGTCACACAGCTAGTGTTAATTGTCTGAGGTCGAATTTGAACTCAGGTCTTCCTGACTTCAGGGCCAGTGCTCTATTCACTGCACCACCTAGCCACCCCCATTACATATATTTTCTGATGATTGTATTTATATGCTGCTTATCATTTTAAGGAAAACTCCATTTATTCCTATGATTTCTCATGTTTTTAATAGGAATGGGTGCTGGATATTGTCAAAAGCTTTTTCTGTATCCAGTGAGATAATCATATGATTTCTGTTACTTTTGTTATTGATATGATCAATTTTGCTGATAATTTTCCTAATATTGAACTAGTCCTGCATTCCTAGTATAAATCTTACCTGATCACAGTGTATAATCCTCATGATAAATTGCTATAATCTCTTTGCTAATATTTTATTTAAAATTTTTGCATCTATATTAATAAGATAATTGGTCTATAATTTTCTTTCGCTGTTATGGCTCTTCTCAGTTTAGGTATCCATACCATATTTGTATTATAAATAGAATTTGGAAGGACTCATTCTTTGCCTATTTTTCCAAACAGTTTTAATATACTAATGGAATTAATTGGTCTTAAAATGTTTGGTAGATTCACTTGTAAATCTATCTAACCCTGGAAATTTTTTCTTAGGGAGTTAATTGATGTATGCTTAAATTTCTTTTCCTGAACTGGGGTTATTTAAGTATCTTATTTTCTCTTCTATTAATGTAGGCAATTTATATTTTTGTAAATATTTATCTATTTCACTAAGATTGTCAGATTTCTGGGCATAGAGTTGGGCAAAATAAGTCCTAAATATTGTTTTAATTTCCTCTTCATTGGTGGCAAATTCACCTTTTTCATTTTTAATACTGATAATTTGGTTTTCCTCTCTTTTTTCATTAAATTAACCAAATTTTAACCTATCATGCTGTTTGTTCATAAAACCAGCTTTTAGTTTTATTTATTAGCTCAATAGTTTTCTTCATTTCAATTTTATTCATCTCTCCTTTCATTTTCCAAATTTCTAATTTGGCATTTAATTGGGGATTTTTATTTTGTTCTTTTTCTAGCTTTTTTAGTTGCATGTACAATTCATTGATTTCTTCTGTCTCCGTTTTTAAGCCTTTTTAACTTCTCCTAAGGCCCGTTTTCACTACATCCCATAAATTTTTATGTGTTGTCTCATTATTGTCATTCTCTTGGATGAAGTTACTGATTATTTCTATGATTCATTCTTTAACCTACTCATTCTTTAGAATTGTATTATTTAATTTCTCATTAATTTTAGTCTATCTTTCTATAGCCCTTTATTACATGTATTTTTATTGCATCATGACCTGAAAGGATATATTTAATATTTATGTCTTTCTGCATTGGATTGTGAGGTTTTATGCCCTAAAACATTGTCAATTTTTGTGTAGGTGCCATGTACCACTGAGAAAAAGGTATATTCCTTTCCATCTACATTCAGTTTTTTGCAGTGGTCTACCATATCTAACTTTTTTAGAATTCTAATAACATCCTTAAACTATCTTGTTTATTTTGTAATTAGACTTATCTAATTCTTAGAGGAGGATATTGAGGTCTTCCATTAGTATAATTTTGCTGTCTATTTCTTTCTGTAAGTCCCTTAACTTTTCTAAGAATGTAGATGCTATACCACTTGGTGCATATATATTTAGTACTGATATTACTTCATTTTCAATGGTACCTTTTAGCAATATATATTTCCTTCTTTATGTCTTTTAATTAGATTTTTTTGTTTTTACTTTGTCTGAGATCAGAATTGTTACCCTGTAGTTGTTGTTGTTTTACTTCAGGTAGATCATAATATATTCTACCCCAGCCTTTTACCTTTACTCTGTGTATATTCCTCTGCTTCAAATATGTTTCTTGTAAGCAGTATATCATAGGATTATGGTTTTTAATTCACTCTATCGGCTTCCATTTTATTGGAAAGTTCATCCTGTTCACATTCACAGTTATGATTACTAATCATATCTTTCTCTCCATCCTATTTTCCATTGTATATAGTTTTCTCTCTCCTTTTACCTTTTCCCTCCTCACCAGTACTTTGCTTCTGTTTTGTTTGCCTCCCTTAATCTCCCCTCCTTTTTATCAACCCTGTCCTTTTTCTTTCTTCTTTCCCCTTCTATTTCCTTATAGAGTGTGATAGATTTCTATAACTAACTGAAAGTGTAATCTATTCCCTCTTCAAGCCAAATCCAATGAGAGTAAAAGCTGAACAATACTCTCCCCCACCCCTCTCTTTTTTCCTTATGCTGTATTAGGTCCTTGCTCCTCTTCCAGTAATAATTTACCCTATTCTGCCTCCCCTTTCCTCTTATCATAGTACAATCATTTTTTAACGTTTAATTAATTAATTATTTTTAGCATCACATCAAATTTGACTTATTCCCATACCCTCTATGTATATCCTTTTATAAATGTCTAATAAAGATTTAGTTCTCAAGAATTTCAAGTACCATCTTCCCAAGTAGAGATGTAAACAGCTTAATCTTATTGAATAACATCTTTTTTCTTTCTTTTTTATGATTTTCTTGAGTCTTGTATTTAAAGATCAAATTTTCTGTTCAGTTCTGTTTTTTTTTCTTTCATCAGGAATGATTGCAAGTCACCTATATCATGGAATATCAATCTTTTCACTTGAAAAATTCTACTGAATATTTCTGGATAGTTGATTTTGGGTTGTAATCTAATCTCCTTTGCTTTTCCAACTATCATATTCTATGCCCTGTGATTCTTTAATATAGAAGTTGCTAAGTCCTGCATGATCCTGACTCTGGTTCCACAATATTTAAACTATTTCTTTCTGTCTGCTTGCAGTATTTTCTCCTTGACCTGATAATTCTGGAATTTGGTTACAATATTCCTCAAAGTTTTCATTTTAGGGTTTCTTTCAGGAGGTGATCAGTGGATTCTTTCAATGGTTCTAGTACCTGAGGGCAGTTTTCCTTGATAATTTCTTGAAAGATGCTATCCAGGGTCTTTTTTTAATCAAGGGTTTCAGGTAGACCACTAATTCTTAAATTATCTCTCTTGGTTCTGTTTTCTACATCAGTAGTTTTCCAATAAGGTATTTTATATTTTCTTCTACTTTTTAGTTCTTTTCATTTTGCTTAACTGATTCTTGATGTCTTACAGAGTCATTAGCTTTCTCTTGCCCAATTCTATTTTTTAATGAATTGTTTTCTTCATTTAGTTTTTGTACCTCCTTTTCCATTTGGCCAGTTCTAATTTTCAAGGAATGGCTTTCTTCAGTGGATTTTTTTCCTTTTTGGCCAATTGTATTTTCTAAGGAATTGTTTTCTACATTCAATTTTTATTTTTTCTTTTCCAAACTGTTGGCTGCTGCTTACATACATCTTATTTCTTTTCACAATTTTTCTTCTACCTCTTTGATTTGACTTTTAAAATTCTTCTTGAGCTCTTCCAAAAAGGCTTTTTGAGCTCGAGACCAATTCATATTCCCCTTTGAGGCTTCATAGTTGGGTATTTAGACAGTGTTATCCTCTTATGAATTTGCTTTTTGATCTTCCCTTTTCCCATAGAAAAACTGTGGTCAGTGTTCATTTTTACTTTTTGCTCAATTTGTTTTCTTATTTCATGGATTTTAAAGTGGAGCCCTCCTTGGGGTGGCTAGGTGGCACAGTGAATAGAGCACCAGCCCTGGAGTCAGAAGAACCAGAATTCAAATCCAGCCTCAGACACTTAACACTTACTAGCCATGTGACCTTGTGCAAGTTGCTTAACCTCAACTTCCTTCCAAAAATAATAATAATAAATGAATAAATAAAGTTGAGCACTCTCACTGGAGCACAGGGGACACTGCCTTAAGCTTCTTTTTCTGGGATTCAGGTGTCTGTCTACTAATTTTGTGCCCGGGAGCCTCAGGTGCAGGCCACTAGAGACTATAGATGTCTGGCACCTTAACTTGTGCTGAGCTGTGGTCCTAATGGTGGTATCTGGCATGTGTTCAGGCCAGGTAGGATTTTTCTGCTTTTCCTCAGGGCTACACTGAAGCACAGGGAGGTTTACTGCTGTGAGATTTCTGCCCACCCTGAGACACACTGAAGAATTACGGAATCTGCTGAGAGACACATGCCCACCCCAGAGATACTTCTTAAAAGGAATATAATTGGCCATGGTTTCACCAAAGTTACATGTGAAAAATCTTATTTGTCTACAACATTCAACTTGGTCATTCTTGCAAAAGGCTGCATGTGACATCATTAGCAGTGGCAATTATTTATAACCCAGTAGCATAGAGAGCAGAAATTCCAAAGACAGGGCATCCCAGTTGTATTTTGGGAGCTTTCTTTATCATCTTTTTGTTTGAAGTCCCACTGAAACTTCATATATTGCCAGTAGCTCCCACATAGAAAGACTGTAGGATTATGCCTGGGTCATGAAGAGCAGGTGGTAAAGTGTAGGGTGTTGCTGTCTCTAGAAGACAAAAAAGGCTGATGACCTACTTCTAAGTAGTGGGAAGTTTATTGTAAGTAGGTTTTCTCTCACCTTGGTGGGGAATTCCCACTGTTCCCCTTCTTTAATTGTTTGACATGTTAATCAGGTCCCTGGATCTTATCAGGTTTAGTGGCCAAGGCTTGAGAATAGTTATCAAGTTCTCCAAAGGCTTAGACGGAATTTTCTCATTCAACCCAAACAGGATTATGTCATCAATGCAATAGAGGACCATTACTCCTTGGAACACAATGAGGTTCACCTTCATTCCACCTATTGGTGGCAGATTACAGTCAAATATGTATTGGTATCTTGCTATGGAAGGAAATACCTGGGCCAAACCCTGACCTATGACTATTCACATAAGTGTCTGCAAAATAGGAAACACTTAAATGCTTTTTAATCACTTGATTAATTGATTAAATTGATGCAAAGTCATTTCTGGGATGTAGGACACAAATAACTGGGGATATCAGTATAGCCTTCATGTAGAAGGTAGCTTGTGAGCTGAGCATAGAGGGAAGATAGCAATTCTATAAGATAGGCTTGAGCATGGACTTCATTACATGGAGATGGAAGATAGAATGTCACATAAAAAAACAAGTAGCCCAATTTAGCTGAAATGTAGGGTGGGTGATGATGAGTACTATTTAACATAACCATAAAGGTAGACTGGAATCACGTTGTTAAGGATGTAAAAAAGAGAAACAAAAAAATTTATTTTATCTTACAAGCAAGAAGGAGCTTAGCTGCTTCTTAGGCAGGAGATTCATGTGGTCAAAACCTGTATTTTAGGAATACCATTTTTGCAGTTATATGAAGAATAGATTGATGAAGACAGAGACTAAAAGTAAGGAGATCAATTGAGATTGTTAGTCTAGGTGAAAGTTGATGAGAACATGAAGTTGATAGTGCTTCTATGAGGAGAAAGAAAGAGACAACGTGAGATACAATGTGGATGTAGAATATAAAAGGTTTGGAAACTGATGGCAAATGAAGTAGGAGAAAGATGGATTCATTGAGGATGATTCCAAGATTGAAACTTTTCTTGACTGGAAAAGGAAGCATCATTGACAGAAAATAGGAAGTTAAGAAGAGGGGTGGGCTTAGGGAAAAAATAATAAGAAATTCTTTTGTGGATGTGTTGAGTTTGAGATGCCAATGAACCATCCAGTCTGAAATGAGCAGTAAGCAGTTTGTAATGTGAGACTGAAATTCAGAAACAAGATTATGAGTGAAAGTGATAGTTAAGCCCAAGAGGATTGAGAAAAGAGAAAGAAAAGAAGACGACCCAGCACTAAACTCTGAGAAAGTCTGACAAAGAGCATCCCTTCCAGATCTAACAATATATAGGAATTATATTTTTTTCTTTGATACAGTAGGATAGTTTAAGCACAAGGGTGAGGAATCTGCAGCTGTGAGGCCACACATTGCCCTCTAGATCCTCAAGAGTGGTCTTTTGTCTGAATCCAAAAAGGACACATCCTCTTAATAAAAGGATATGTTCTGTAAAACTTGGGCTCAGTCAAAGGGCCTTACTAGAGGACCTAGAGGACCACATGTGGACTCAAGGCCATAGGTTCACCAACCCTGGTTTAAGGTAAAGATTATTTCACTATGGAGTCCTAGGAGTTGTTTGAAGTCTATATGTGTCACTTATATAGGTTCAAGCAAATCACTTTTTCAAAACTTAGTTTTGTAAAGCAGTTAAAGTTGTCCCTAGAAAGAGATATCAGTGAGGCCTTCAATTTAATGCAACAAGTTAATTTATTAAGTTCATACTACAAGCTAGGCAGAGCACTATGTCCTAGAAGCAGAAAGATAAAATTAAATAGTCCTTTCTGTCAAGGGGCTTGAATTCTATTGAAGGCAAATATATAGACATATCAATAATTACCAAATATATGTAACACATTTCTGGAGGGTGGATACAAGTTCTAAAAAAAGGGGGGAATTCATAACATAGCACAAGAATTCAGGGGACAAAGCAGAAGGCTATGGAAGAATGGAATGGGGAAACCAAAATGATGAGATTCATTCAGGTGTGCATGAGGAAATTGGGAATGCTGAACAAGGAAGGGCATTTCAATCTACAAACATTATAAGTCAAAATCACAGAAATTCTGAATAAAGCCACAGGGCAGCAGATTGGCACATCCTTAATGAAATAATATAATAAAAGTAATAAAAATAATGTTGACTTGGTCTCCAGTTCCTGAAAAGAGGCAGGAAGTAGAGGTGGGAGGCTTGGAGTAACATTATACACACAGTGGCAGTACCTTTTTCTGTCAGATGGTCTAGGATGTGGGACATGGTTTTATGTGTCTCTAGTTTTCCCTAGGAGTTTTTTAAGTGCTATTTTTACCTCCTTATTCCTCAGGCTGTAGATGAGGGGATTCAAGGTAGGTGTGAAGGCAACATAAAATACAGTAATGATCTTGTCCTTTTCTGGGGAGTACAGGGACTTAGGCCTCATATAAAGAGACATTACAGTCACAAAGAATAGGATGACAACAAGGAGGTGAGAAGAACAAGTGGAGAAAGCTTTTCTGCGCCCCTGGGCAGAGCGAATTTGAAGGACAATATTGATGATGTGGATATAGGAGAAAGTGATAAACATGACAGGGGACAAAAGGGTAAAGACACAAAGGATTTGTGAGATAAGCTCTGCCTGGGATGTGTCTGTACAGGAGAGGCGGAACAGAGCAGGCATTTCACACAAGAAATGATTGATAACATTATCCTGACAGAAGGAGAGTTGGAATGTAGCTACCGTAGCCACAAGAGATGCCACAAAGCCACCCATCCAAGACCCAGTCACCAGCATCACACACACACCCCTGTTCATTGTGACTGAGTATCTCAAGGGGTCCCGGATAGCAACATAGCGGTCATAGGCCATCACTGAGAGGATATAGCACTCTGCAATGCCAGAGGACAGGAATGCGTAGACCTGTGTGACACAACAGGAGTAGGAGACAGACTTTCTTTCTGCAAAGAAGTGCCGAAGCATCTGTGGGAACACACAGGTTGTGTAACAGACTTCAATTATGGAAAGATTGGTGAGGAAAAAATACATGGGAGTATGGAGGAATGTGTTCACTACTATCAATAACACAATGAGCAAGTTTCCCAGCAAGATCATCAGGTAGATCAGGAGGAAGAGCAGGAAGAGGTAGACCTGGATCTCAGGGCGGGTGGAGAGGCCAAGGAGGATGAACTCAGTCAACGAGGTGAGGTTGCCGCTCTCCATCTTGTTTATAGACCTACTGAGGTAACATGGAGTTTTATGATTACAAAGTGCTTTATGTTATGTCTCTCTTTTGATCTGCACCACAGCCATTTAAATCAGACAAGAAATATTAGTTTTCTCTTATTTCTTCCTTTTTTATAAACTAAGCAATCATCCATAAACCAAAAAAGTCAATTTTATGAATAACCAAAAAGAGGATTATATAAACCCAGGATCTCCAATTGTGTAAGAATTTTTTTAGTTTACATTAAATTTAGCAAGGTAATAAAACTGCTGTATTTGGTATTGTCCCCTCCTGAACTTCATTTATTTTGTTTTCTTCTCTGTGCTTAAATAACTTTTACTGATGCTCTTTTTTCTGTATATGGTTACTGCCAATTAACCTATCCTCTCTTACTCTAAATAAAATTCTTACCTTGTGGCAGGCAAGCAAAATAAGTCAATATATTGACCATGTAGGACAAGTATTCTCCTACTTTTATAGATGAGGAAGGTGGGCCTCAGAAAAGTTAACTGACTTCCTGACAGCAGCACAAAAATTAGTGGCACAGCAGATGAGTCTTTCTTATTCCAAGCCCAGAATTCTATGCCCTGTGCCACCTAGCTGTCCCTCAAAGCACTTGATAGATATCAGTAATAATTGTAACTACCCAAAAAGGATTCTGTAGAAGAATTCATGATGGGATGAATTATTTTCATGTTCTATGATCTGGAAATTTTGAGTTTACCAAATATATACCAAAACCATAAATTAGGACATGATCATCTGAATTTTCTTTTAACACTATACAAACTTGCATCGCAAGGTTCCTTTACAAAATCATTTTCCTAGGAATTTAAAATAACACACAACTTGAAAAGAGAAATACAACTTGTAATTTATAAATAATTCTAGTGATATAAAGCCTGCTTATATAAAAAAATGATGATGTGTTTCTAAAAGCCCACCTTCTACAGGAAGTCTTTTCCAGCACCTCTTAATTATAATACCTTCTCCTTGTTAATTATCTCTTATTTATCTTGAATATAGGTTGTTTAATATATGTTGTTTACATGTTATTTCCTCTATTGGACTGTAAGCTCCTTGAGAGCTAGGATTGTCCTTTGGCCCCTTTTCTATCCCAAGTACTTAGTTCAGTGCCTGAGACACAGAGGGTTTATTGATAACTGTTTATTGATTCATTGATTGATTACAGAGGTAGAAGCTTACAATGAGGAAGAATGATACATGAACTCTACTGTAATTTGCTGACCCCATACCTCCTCAGCTGCACAGAGAAAATGTTACCAATCCTTACCTCAAATTTCTGGATCTTACACAACAGTAACTCTTGCATTGCTGGCTTCCCTACTCTTCCTTGGACAGTAATGCCTCAGCATATGGGGAGGCCATAAAGACATTAAGAGAAGAAGGGTATTCATCTCCTTACCCAGCTGTTCCTCAATTCCACCATTTGGCATTCAACAATCATACCTACGTAGAGGCAAAAACAGGTTCAAGGGATAGGGCTCAGATCATGCAGAGGAGGTCACTTGGAAAAACAATTAAGGGACTACAGCTTCAGCAACTTTAATCCTGATACCTTCTTGCTTCGCATAGAAGTGGTTTGTGGAGAAAAGAAAACCACCAATCAGAAATTTTAAAGGTTCTCACCAGTTTTTGATGGTAGGCTAGAGACCATGTCCATACAGTCCTGAAATTTAAAAATTAATTATATTGCATACTTTCTCCTGTTACTGCTTCCCTTATCCTTGGTGTATTGAAAGCTATATAAAACTCATTGGGAAGGGGGAATCAGAGGAACTTTAGCCCAGACAGGATTGTGTTCCCCAGCTCTAACAAACAAAAACAAAAACAAAACAACTTTGAATCTAATCACAGCAACACTACCTGGCATTTATATGGTGCTTGAGGCAACCTAGAGTCTAAACTCTAAATTGTCTATTCCTTTGAGCCTTGTGTGGTTGGCAGGATAGCTGTTTACAGGTGAAGATGAAATGAAAGAAGAAAGAAAGGAAGGAACCTCCAAAGGAACCTACACATCACACAACATTAAGTGGGACTGGTTGTCAGGTCTCCCGACTCCCTGCAGAAGAATCTGATCACCATATCACACTATTCTTCTCACAAATCCCCACATTGAAGCTCTATAATTTTCTCCTTTAATACAATAATGCCAATTTGTCCTCATGGCCCTTATCTATTTGTACCTCTTTTAACTTCTCCCTATACCAAACTCTAAATTCGGAGGCTGCTTTAAATGATTCTTTTGCATTAATTTTATAATAAACTCTAGGAGTAGGAATAGGGCAGAGGCTTATTAATGACACTCCCCCCAAAAAGCTAGTCATCACAAATTTGTGCTCCTCTCTTACCCTGCTAGTCAGTAATAATATCAGATACTGTTAACCATCTGTGGGTCTACTCCTTGGATTTAAATGAGAGCAAATTCAAATCCAGAAGTGGAGATTTTAGATTATCTGTTCTCTTTTAAGCTGTGATGATCATGTTCTGTGAGGGTTCCTTAGTGAAGTTGATGGAAATGGGGGAGAAGTGTCTGGGTTCTTTACCTCTAGAAGTGAACAATAAGAATTCAGTTCAATGGAAGAATATTTACATAGTCTGTAGGCCTCTGGGATTTGATCCCCATGACTCTTCATTAGAGAAAAAGGTAATAATTTTTCAATCACTCTTTCTGGCCCTTAGACTCCTGGGTCCTTTGTTCCCTTTAGAAAAAGAAGTATTTAATGGGCTCTATGTTTTGCGAATTTATAACTGGCATAATGAAAGTTCCTATAAAATGTATGTGGTTCAAAGAGATCTGCTTCAGAGTCACTTTGGAGTCCTCTCACTTGATCCATGAGTACCCTTACCCCTAGTCAGACATAGATCTTTAAAGTCAGATATCAAATCTGGGCAACTTCCTTGACTTCATAGCACCCCTTCTCTCTCTAATTATTCCTTGCCTATTCACCTGTATATCATTTCTCTTCTCTCTTTGTGTCATAAGACCTCCAGTACATCTTCTCTCATGACTCTTCTGACTTTATCCCTACTCCAGATAAGTTAATTTCTTTATATCTAACATATACCAAGCCTACTCCCATCTTTGAAGCTTTTCTTTGACTCTTGCTCCTCCTGCCTGGAGAACTATTCTTACATCTATCTGTTCATTCAATTTTATCCAAGTCAAGACCCAAGTTAAATAAGACTGCCACGGTATCTAGAGCCCACAGTGCTCTCTCCAACTAATCATAGGCTGTCACTGAGAGGACATAGCACTCTTCAATCCCAAAAAACAGGAATGTGTAAGACTGTGTGGCACAATAGGGGAAATAAATAGATTTCCTTTCTGCTAATAAGTGCCCCAGAATCTGTGGAATCACATAGGATGTGTAACAGACTTCTAGAATGGACACATGGGTGATGAAGACATACATGGGAGTGTGGAGGCATGTATCCATTAATATCAACAACACAATGAGCAGGTCCCCCAGCAAGATCATCAGGTAGACAACGAGGAAGAGCAGAAAGAAGTACACCTGGAGCTCAGGTCTGGAGGAGCCAAGAAAGATGAACTCAGTTACTGAGGTCAGGTTGCTGCTCTCCGTCTTGATTATGGATCTACAGAGAGAATGTAGAAAGACAATTAGATACTATTTCTGTAGGACTGTATTATTACAAAGAACTTTACATTCATTGTCCTCACTTTAACCATACATGAGGTAGTCAGGACAAATATTATCCTAATTTTATAGAGGAA
>JAQQSW010002914.1:0-14823 GCA_028646575.1 Pseudocheirus occidentalis
GCCAAGAAGAAACAATTTGAATACTGTGGAAACACAATCAGGATAACCCAGGATCTAGCATCTTCTACATTAAGGGATCAAAGGGCCTGGAATATGATATTCCAGAGATCAAGGGAGCCAGGATTAAAATCAAGAATCACCTACCCAGCAAAATTGAGCATAATGCTCCTGGGGAAAATATGGTCATTCAATGAGGTAGAGGACTTCTAAGCATTCTCGATGGAAAAAAAATAACTAAATAGAAAATTTAACTTTCAAATACCAGAATCATGAGACTGTACACATGGGAAAGAAATCATAAGGAACTTATCATACATAGTTGAACTATTTACATGCCAACATGGAAAAACGATAATTATAACTTATGAAACTTTTCTCAGTATGAGGACAGTTGAAGGAAATATAAATGTACGTACATATGTATACATATACATATGTCTATATTGGAGGGTATATAAATGTATGATTACATATGTGAGTGTGTGTATATATGTTTACATAGACAGAAGGCACAGGATCAATTGAACAGAATAGGGTAATAATTTAAAAGGTGAAATTGAGAGGTGGAGGAGAGGAATAGTATGAGAGGAGACAGGGAGAGATAGAACTGGGTTAATCCTCTCGTATAGAAGAGGCAAGGGATAATTGTTACAATGGAGGACAAGAACATGGAGGCAAAAGGGATTGGGTCAACATTACTCTCATTGAAGTTGGCTTAGACAAAGAATGACATACACTTTACATTAGGTATCTTGGCCTACAGAAGAGTAGGAAGGAAGGGGCTGAGAGGGAGGATGATGGAGGGGAGTGCAGTTTGGGGGGGAGGGTTGTTAGAAGCTCACACTTCTGTAAAGGGACGGACAAAATAGAGAATAGAACAAGTGGGAGGAGGGATAGGAAGGAGGGAAATAAACAGGTTCTGGGGTAGGGAGATCCATCTTGCCCTACTGGAAATGCAGAGGGGTGATGGGGGAGGACATAGGAGAGAGCAGATTGGGGGAGGGACTATACATTGTGATCCCTGTTCTGGTGTGGTGGGTAGGGGAAAGATAGAGATAAAATCTGTAAATCGAAATATCATGGAAATGAATGATGTAAACCAAAAATAAACAAAAGTTAAAAAAACTACATCATACCTTTCCTCATTTTGTTATAACACTTGTTCACTCTAACAGTTCGGCTCTTTCATTGCTATGTGGTACATTGATCTCTCAGGGAGATTAAATCATAAACTCTATTTAGCTAGCCCTAGCAACAGTGCAGGTAAAATTCTCCATAATTCTTCCAAAATGACCCTGCCCCACCACTTGTGTGGCTGCTATGAGTATCAGGCTCCTCACACAGGGGTGGGTACCCTATGGCCTCAAGGCCATATGTGGCCCTCTATCTCCTCAAGTGTGACCCTTTGACTGAATCCTTGGAGTCAGTGGCCTTGAGGCCACAGGGTCAGGGAATAAGGATTCTGCCCGGCTTTTTCTTATTTTGGTAAGAGAGAATGACTCTCAAAGGAAAGTGAGAAATGGTTAGTTTGCAAGCTGCGCCACTGATTGAATTACATTCTCTTTACCTTTCTTTTGAACTTCTATAATATTCTCAAGGGTACCACCATCCATCCCATCATCTAAGTTCTTCACCCCTGTGTCCTTTTTAATACATATCCTCCCCCTCTCTAAACCTACATAATAAGACAGTTGCCAAGGACGGCTGTCTATCTCTAAAATGCCTCTTGTTTCTTTCTCCATTTGCTCAGTCACCATCCTAATTCATGCTTTATCACCTGTTGCCTACGGCGTTTCAACAGCCCCCTAATTTCTTTTCCTGCCGCAAATATCTCTCTTCTCCTATCATCCATAAATCTGCCATAGTGATTTTTCTATAGATCAGATCTGACCATGTTCAATCGATTATTTAAAAAAATCTCTAGAATTTCATTATTCCATTTTCCCTTCCTCTTAAAAATATTTATATGTTTTATAATATTAAGTCTTCTTAATATTATTAGTATTGTTGTTCATCCATTTAAATAATTTCAGAGTCTTCATGACTCCATTTAGAGTCTTCATGGCAGAGATACTGGAGTGGTTTGCCATTTTCTTCTCCAGCTCATTTATAGATGAGGGAACAGAAGCAAGAGGGATAAGTGACTTACCCAGGGTCAAATAGCTAAGTGAGTATCTGAGAGGTCAGATTTCAACCCAGGAAGATGAGTCTTCCTGACTCAATTCCCCAAGTTCTATCCATTGTACCACCTGACCTCCCCTTAATATAGGCATACAAGGTTATACTTTATAGATAGCCATGCTATGTTGTGGAGGAATGCTTAAAATTTTTCTTCTGATAGAAAGTTGTGATCAAAAGTTTGGAGAACCAGTGCCCTCACCAGACATCATGGTATACTCAAACAAATGCTAGGCATGAAGTCAGGTAAATAGGGGTCCAGTTGTGGTTTTCTAATGACTATATGATTTTCTTTTCTTTTTTGCTTTTGGATGGGGAGAGGCAGGGCAATTGGGGTTAAGTGACTTGCCCAAGGTCACACACCTTGCAAGTGTTAAGTATCTGAGGCTGGATTTGAATTCAGGTTCTCCTGACTCCAGAACCCAATGAATACATTGCACCACTTAGCCACCCCAATCTCTGATTTTCATCAGGTGATTTTACTCCTCTAGGTCTTCTTTTCCTCACCTATAAAATGAGTTGATAGGACTAGATGATCTCTGAGGTCCTTTCTAGCGCTAGATCCTACAATGGATCAGAAGTTTATGTTTCAAAAATGATGATTTCTGGTATTTTCAAAACATTATGTAAACTAGTCAAAAATTCAGATTTAAAATTGAATGGCCAAGGTCAGGAAACAGATTTTAATTGAGATTATTAATGCTTTCTTTAGGTACAACTTCTTCAGAAGAGTCTGAAACGCATAAATATGGGTTGTTTTAGCAAGCTCTTATTCTCCCTTTCTTTCAAGGGCATGCATATTTAGTTCTATGGGATTGAATGGAGCTGAAATATTATAAGGAAAAAGTCTTCACTTTGAATTCTAGTTCACCAGATTTCCACTTTGTCCAAGCCCTTATTCTTATATGCCCTCCAATTTCTGTATGGGAAAATCTAAATAAAGAAAGCCCTTGAACTTAGTCCAAGTTTTAAGCCTACAAAAGGTTGTCTAAATTGAGATGATGACGTGGAAAGACACCACAATAGATGCAAAGTGAATTAAGCAGAGGAAATAAAACAGTACATAAAATGACTTTTGTGGAGTCATTTTTCCAGTTGTTTGACTCTTTGTATCTCCATTTGGAGTTTTCTTGACAAGGATTCTGGAGTGGTGCTCCATTTCCTTTTCTGGTTCATTTTATAGATGTGGAAACTGAGGCAAACAGAGGTAAGTGATTTGCCCAGGGTCACACAGTAAGTATGTGAGCCTGGATTTGAAGATATGTCTTCCTGATTCCAAACCTGGGACTCTATCCCCTGTGACACCCAGTTATGATCAAAATGGAAATAAAACAAAAATGGAATGTCACATAATTATCACGGTTAATTGTGTCCCTTAAGATGCATTGAGAAAATGTACCACCCAACCTTCATTACAGATATGAGCTCATGTGGATGTGGAATGTTGCCTATACTGACAGAAAAGATGAATATGTTGGATGGTTTTGCTGAACCTCTTTTTTGGACTTTGTGAGTATGGATGGTTTGATACATAGAATGGACCAAGGGATATGTATGGAAGGGAACATAATATAGATCAAAATTCAGTTAAAATAAGTTGAAATTATGCAGTAAAATCTGGTATTCCCATAAAAACAGTATTACAATAATACATGTAATAATAATACAGTAACAATACTGACCAGATTTCCTCTTTGTATAATGCTTAACACAGGGTCTCAAATACTATAGACCCTCAATGAATGTTAAATGAATAAATAGAAGTGTTCACAAGCACCATACTTGATTAATTGATAATTCAATGAATATTTATGTGCTATCAAGGATACATTGTCCAATAGAACACTCCCTAAAGTGAATATAAAATGACTAAAGGGGGCCACATAGTGGCCAGTTAAATACAATTAGACATTATCAGATGTCTTCCAAAGTTCTTATCTAATTTTATTGTTATTTCTGCATTATGTTTATTAGAAAAAAATTAGAAGTGACAATTCCAACAAGTATCATGGATTTCATAAGGGCTTCACTGGGGATATTTCCACAGGCATCTTTGAAATGATTTTGGCGTGACAGGATATTTGATATTTTCTTGGGATACTGAACCATAAGCATCTGGTTTTCTGCCCTACTGTCTGTCCAACAGATCTTAGAATTCCAATTACTGCTCTTCCATGTTTGAAAGCAGACATCCCCTTTTTCCTTTACTTAGCTGCTATCTCTTCAGCACTTCAGCACAGCTTCATTTTGCACCCTGGTGTTATACAAAGAATTTCTCCTTTTAAAATGCATGAATCAACCCTCTTTTTCACTGAATGTTTCATTTATTTGATTCATTACAATGCTGGTTCAAAGCCTCAAAGGTTTGTGAATGGTCAAAGAGATTCAAAGCTTTGTTAATGTTGGCCAAACTCAAAGTCACTGTCTGCAGAGCTTGATCCTGAATCCACAAAATCAAAGGCCCCTTTTCTCAGACACAAGTCCATTGTAATGGTTCCTCATCCACAAGTAGCCACCATCACTAGAGCAATTGAATGTACACTTTTTTTTATCAACCATTTTGAAGGAACTAATGTTTTTTTGAAGTCATAACTATTAAGTAGTGATACTAATTTCATATAAATATATCTAGAATCATCTTTCCCAATGAGTTTATATGCATATATGTATATGTGTACACACACACATATACACACATATGTAAAACTTTGAAGCAATCCCCATGAGACGACAACATGTGTTCCCATTTGAGCTGCTATTATTCAAAATATTTCCTTAGCTATTTTTTTTGAAATGGCCTATGAAGTCAATTTGACTCATGTCAAAAAATCATTACTTTATAATTTATAATTATCCCTCCTCATGATCCTCCATCAAATCTATCTTTTTGTATATCCAGTCTTCACTCTGGTAAATTCTCTCTCCTTCCCTCACTACATAATGCTAATCTTAAAGAAGCTCAAGAGACACTCAGAACTTGGAGTCCCACGTTCAAACCAAGACAAGCAATAACAAACAATTCTTTCTTGTGGGTGGGGAGCTTGTATATCCCCCAAACTCCAATTCCCCACAAATCTTTACCCTGTCCCCCAGTAGCATGAATCAGTACCAATTCCTAGGTCCAAGTTTATTGCTCTCCTCCCTGAAGACTTAAGCTGGGTAAAAACTCTACAAAAACCTACCAGACTTCCAGTCCCTATACCTAATTTCCCCAGGGCCCTAGAAGCCCTAAACTACATTCATCATTTTCTCTAACAACTCTTCGTATTATAAACATATCCCATCAAAAAAAGCTCTTATCCAGTTGTATATTCTGTATGTCTTTGTACCTGATTCTAGCATGTTGAACCTTCCTAATCCTCCATAAGGATATCCTTTCTCCTTCTATTGCTCCTTCATAGGATATAGAACTAGAAGGAACCTCAGAAGTCATTGGAGACTTAGACCTTTTATGCATACACACTTAAAAACAAAGCACAGAAAGGCCAAGGTCGTAGTTCAAACAGCCTAAAATCTGTGAAAAAAAATTAATGTATTTAACAAAATTTCAAAGGTCATTATATGATAACCTGAAATTAATATCTGAAATGAACATCAGCATATAATATCACATATAGATACAATATCACTTAAAGCTTAATAACTTGTATTTTTTTTCTTTTTCAGTCTCTTCCTTAGGTATATTATTTTTCTTTCCTACAGTCACACATTATTGGTTGCTATTGAACCAAGAGTGTCCCAAATGAGAGTTACTGTATCTTCAATATGCATCCTCCAGTCATGCCATGCCCATTAACCTTGAAATTGTTTTTATTCATAAATTACTCTGTAGTAGTGGATAGAATGGTGTGGGTATTTGTGTTCTAATAGGGAGAAAATTAATATTTTAAAGTTAAGTGATATGTAAATATTATTTTATTCAACTTTATTTTCTTGCATATAGGTTTCTGCTAAGTTCTGATTTTAAAAAAGGGAAAGACAAAAGTATAGAAAGAGGAAAAACAGCTAAGGATGAACAAGGAGGGGAAAGTATGAATGTACAAGAACAATATCAAGGAGGCTAAAGACAAAAAGTGAGTTTAGGCTTATGAAATAGTGAATAAGACAAAATAAAATAAAATAAATTTCATGCCAGAAAATGATTTTGTTTAAAAGTTAGCAGCCAAACTTTTTATGACTGTCAAAAAAAATCTAACTATCTCAAATGTGATTTTGGTTCAAGTTGTCTTACAAAATATGTTGTGTGGGAACAATTTTACACTTTTCCCTCAAGGGTATATACAACAATGCTCCTAAATGTGCAATTTAAAGAAACAAACTGTTTTGTTTTCTGGTTTTGTAATGAATTCACACAACACATTTAGGGGAGCATAAATGTAGAAAAAAGAAATATGATATTATTATATAGGAGTACACCACAGATGGAGAATATGGCCAGTGCTTTCCTAATCCAAATGATAAGACTGGAATGGGGCAAGATATACAGTAGTCATCAGGGATACCAACTACCCAGACTTCTGTTGGAAATCTCATTCTTAAAAAAAAAGTGCCTTTGATCAATTTTTGATCTGTCTTCATGGCAACTTCATCTCTCAGAATGTTGAAGAAGTAATCAATCAACAACTATTTGTGAAGCACCTTCTAGGTGCCAGATGCTGAGATCCAAATCAAAAAATGAGATCTTCCCCTGCTATCAAGGCAATTCCATTCTCCTGGGGGATACAATATGGATATTCACAAATAAGAAAATGCAAGATCTTTAAAACAAAAAGAGAAAGTGACAGAGGTAGAAGGGAAGGCACTAATAGGGCATCCTGAAAGGCTTTTTAGAGAAGATAACTCTCCAGTTAGTAAGTCAGCAAAGCATTCATTAAGCACCTACTTTGTATTAGGCACAGTGCTAAGCCAGAGTGATACAAAGAAAGGCAAAAACAACAAATAAACAAACAACAACAACAACAACAAAACAGTCCCTGCTGTAGGACAGGTTGGGGGGGTGGGAATTCCAATAGCCAGGGAGATGTATGTGTGTGTAGGTGTGTATGCATGTGTATACATATATACATATATACACATACATACATATGTCTATATATGTATGAAAGAAATCTGTGCAGAGTCACAAATATAGGAATGGAGACAGGAGATGGAATATAGTCTGAATGAGGAAGAAAAGGGAGAGAGAGAACATCAAAATAAACTATTGTGTCTATATATGAAGTTCTTCTGACCACATCAGCTTTTAAAGAAACATGAACAAAGAATGGAGGGAGATAATATACAGTGTGTTCCAAAAGTCTCAGTGCAGTTTTTAGGTACTGAAGTTTAAAATTGCTTTAAAATTTGGGAGACACCCTATATCATCAAATATACATATGAAAGAGGAGGTAAAACCCAAAGAAAACTGAAACTGGAAATTGCAGAATGCTAAAGACAGCAAAACCAAAAACTTTTTTCAGACATATGAAGAGTGATCTTGATAAAGAATAGATAGAAACCACCCCCCTCCCATGGGGTGGGCAGTATAGAATTAAACAGAAAAGAGAAGGAACCGCTATCATAATCTATTTTACCCTGTCTTCCTCAACAAGAATATCCTGCAGATCTACCACCATCACCACCTCCATATAGCCAAACCAAAGTAAACCCAAAAAACCTACCAAAAACCAAAACCATGCGTTCTCACTGACTTTGGAACAAGAATAAACAAATCAGGGAAACATTGGAAAGATGTGCCTAAATATATCCAGAATTAAATAATCAGAAGCAGGAAAACAAATGAGTGAGATCTGGGACTCTCTCAGCTGAGCTGAGATATCTTGCTTCCAGTGGAAGAGATCATTCATTCCATATATTGTTTGGTATGTCCATGTTATGTATGTATGGTTATTTGTGTGTATACATCTATTTATCTATCATCTATCTATCTATCTATCTATCTATCTATCTATCTATCTATCTATCTATCTATCTATCTATCTATCTGTCTGTCTGTCTATCCGTCTATCTATCTATCTATCTATCTATCTATCTATCTATCTATCTATCTATCTATCTATCTGTCTGTCTGTCTGTCTGTCTGTCTGTCTTTCTATCTGTCTATCTATCTATCTATCTATCTATCTATCTATCTATCCATTTCTCTGTCTCTCTGTCTTTCTCTTATTTGTACATGCTATCATCTAGGATAAAAAAAAGTTTAGTTATCAATTATCTATGGTATTTGCATAACTGGCACTTGGTAGGGAGAAAATCAAACTTTGGATGTATAGCTTGGGACAGTCCACAAACACAAACACGCACACACACACACACACATACACACACACACACACACTCTGAAAAAGGTAGGACAATATTGTAAACCAGCTAATCAGTCAATATTTCTTAAGTTCCTACTATGTACCAGGTACTGTGCTAAGCACTAAGTAAAGAGGGAATTGAAGCCAAAGACAGATGAAATGATGCTAAGAGATTAACTATCTGCTTTGAGTCATTCAGAATAACTGGTCCTAAAAGAATTATATTCTGTGGTATTAAAATAATTTACATATATATGAATTTTATAGACATTGACATAAATATAGATATAGATAAAGCAGAAGACACCTAGGTTTGAATCCCATGTGACTGTTATTAGTAGGTAACCATAGAGGTCATTCAACCTCTCTGCACCTCAGTTTCCATACGGGTAAAAGAAGGCAAATAATATCACCTGGTACCTTCCTCCCAGTATAAGGGTCAGCAAGCTCCAATGGAATACTGCGGGTAAAACATTTTGTGAAGCATAAAGCACCACATGTGGTATGAATAATTTTAATTTAATCACTGTCATTCATCTTTTTTTCTTCCCATCTCAAAATGGGTAATTGTATTTATGCAGCACATGTACAGCTACAAATGGAGATTCTCTGATGCAGACTCTTTCCCTGTAAATAAGTAATGAGAGTATACCTAGAAGTATTCCTGGCACCCCTTCTTTCAATTTATCTTATGTTAACACAATCCCCATTAGGACAAAGAAAGTGTTCCCTCCAGAGACATTTACCAAATGAATGTTTGGAATTCAAGAGCAAATTAGATTTACTTTAAAAATATTTTGTAGTAAAAAACACTTTTCCCTTTCACTAAGTTAATGCACTTGAGATTCAAACAACCGTAGAAGAAGTAAAATTAGAGAGACAGGTAAATCACAGTCCCGGAGTCATTCCTTTTTGAAATTCAAGAACAGTTACACAGAAAAAAAAAACCTTAAGAATTACACAAACCAATATTCTACAGTCTAGTCACGCTAGCTCACAATGAACTCTTTTGCAGAACTCTCACAGATACAGCTATTCAGATGAAGAGTCTCCACACTTTTAAAACTACTCTTATTTTTCTTTGAAAGCGTTCTGATTTTTCTTTGAAAGCTGAGAATTGCAAGTTGCCTAGGTAACAAAACAGTTGACTACAATAATGGCTGGTAGGTTCAGGATTCATGCTACCTTGTGGGTGAGAGGGTAGGATTTCAGGATGGGGGAGGGGGAGATGGGAAGAGGAAGAGACTATGGGGTTGGCAAAGCAATCCATTTGTTCCTTTTCTCGGAAAGGTTCTTTCATTAGCTAAGAGTCATTTTATTAGCTTAGATGTGCATCTCTAGTCACAAAGGATTGAAAATTTATGAATGGACCAGCAGATTTTTTTGTTGACTCGCAGAGAAGTAAATCTATCCAGGTTTGGGGGAAATTAGATTTAAGGTTTTCAGACCCGGTCAACACATGTTGATTTGTTTTGTGGACTATGGAATCAGATTTACTATATCGTGTGTTTTGAAAATGCAAATTTGTTTCAACTCATTTGATATATGAGAGGATATTTGGAGCATAATGAGAATTTTCAGTTTGCTTCTGTACAATTTTTTCTGAGAGAAACAGTGAGAAGGCAGAAAATTGTACAAGTTCACAGTAACTCATAAGCTGCAACCCTTCTGACACCTACTTACACAAGCAAATTTCGGGTATTTGTCAAGATAAAAGGCTATAGTGTTAGGCCAGATTGGAGCTATAGTAGAGAAGGACTGGTCCACACCATCCCCATTCCCACATTCTCTTCCACCATCTTGAGGCTAGAATTACTGCTTGCCTAACTTGCTTGTAAAGCCTAGGTTTTAGGAAAAGCAGCTTCTGCAGGCAAAGATCTTGGCCACTATTTATTAAAATCTTTATATATTTTTAACCATATAACATTTGTAAAACTGTACCATCATTTTTATCAAGTTCCTATTTTTTTAATATGGAATCAATGGTGCTTTTTTTTTTTAGTATTTTTGCTTAATTTTGTGTGGTACATGGTGTTTTGGGGGAATTCATTTGTCCTTTTATGACAGAATTAACATTTTACTTATTTATTTTTAAAAAAATTTGATAGAGTAAGGAACAAAGGATGAGTTAGTGTAAAGGAATAAAGATATATTTAAAAAGGAATAAATAAATTGATAATTATAATCAATAATAAATATAAAATAAAATAACACCGAAAGTAAATAATAAAAATAATAAAATAGAAAAATATGTGCATGTTACAATTATTTTTCAAAGATCATTTAATAGGTATTTCTGTCAACTTGTGGAAGCTACACAGTATAGAGAGTTTCCTGAGTTCAAATACGACCTCACACTTATGAGCTGTGTGACCCTAGGGAAGCCACTTGAATCCTGTTGGCCACAGTTCTCTCATCTATAAAATGAACTGGAGAAGGAAATGGTAAATCACTTCACTATTTTTGCCAGGAAAACCACAATTGGGGTATTGAAGAGTCTGAAAAGACCAAACAACAACAATTAAGTAGTTAGGTGCCACAGTGGATAGAAAGGCAGCCCTGAAATCAGGAAGACCTGAGTTAAAATCTGACCTTGGACATGTATTAGTTGCATGACCCTGGGCCAGTCACTTAACCCTGTTTGCCTCAGTTTCTTCATCTATAAAATGAGCTGCGGAAGGAAATGGCAAATAACTCCAGTATATTTGCCAAGAAAACCTCCAAAAAGGTCACGAAGCATCTGACCTGACTAATACAACTCAACAAGAACTGCTGTCAATCTACAATGCAGAGATCTGGAAAAAAGAGGGTCATTAAATGCTCAGAGTATAGACATGCTGTATAAATAAAACAGTAGGCCCCTGAGCAACTGTTTCAGTAACCTCCTATAGGTTTTAGTTACATAGACAGGATGGACAAAATGGAATTTTATGGAAGGCAGAAGAAGAAGGCCACATTTCTACGTAGAAGAACAGATAGCAGAAGGGAAAGACATCTATTGGATTCATTAGAAAACTAGTTGGTAAACACCAGATAGAATTTGATAGATTATATAGCTGCAATCTGCCAACTAAACAGACTAAACTAAAGAGTCTTTTCAGACTCTTCAATACCCCAATATTTGAGATTATAGGAAAAATGTACTTGAAAGGTACAAAATGTTATTATTACTATGGTAATGTTTCCTAAGGTGACCCTTCTATTAATTAACCACATTATGGTAGTAGAACACAGAAGTCAGAGTCCCCTTTCACTGTCTTTTGCTAGGTATGGAGGACAGTAGGTAGGAGGAGAGCAGTGAGGGAGATTAAAAAAAAAAGATACTAAGTAGGGATTTGTCCTCCTGAAAGAGAAATCTCATTCCTTTCTACTTTTATTGCTATGAGTTATGTCACTCCTAAGAATGAAAGTAATTCAGGATATGCTAAAAGAGGGATTTACCAAATCTTTACTCTCCCTGCCAACCCTCTAAGTGATTGACATGGGATAGAAACTACCTAACTACAAATCTGGCAGCTTGTTTAGGAACCATTCTCCTGGGTTAGGCCATTTTTTTCCTCCATAAAAATTGGAAAATTATAGCTATAACTTTTCTTGAAATACGTTTTGACTTGCAAGTAGTAACTAGAACCATGGTGGGGGGGGGTAAGCATGGAAAGAAAATGAATGGATTTGAAGAGAAAAAGGGAAAATTATCTTAACTTCAAAGATCATTCAGGAAATTCTAGAATAATAATATTTGGGACACATAAAATTTTCTTTTCAGGGGAGCTTAATGCACATAATTTGCATCACATTTATCTGAGTTATTACCAGTATTATCTCCTAAATTATCTTTGTTTCCTGATTAGCTTCCCTTTTAAACCACGATTTATATAAGCATATATACAAATCTATACATCTTTCTCTCTGTCTCTGCCTCTGTCTCTCTCTCTTTGTCTCTCTGTCTCTGTCTCTGTCTTTCTCTCTCTTCCTCTGCTCTTCCCACCCTTTCCCCTTCCCCTTTATCCCAATGTTTCTTTATAGGATGGATTCATCAAAAATTGTCCAGCTCTCCAATTCATAGCCTCCATCCAGTTATATGTTCCTATCTCCAGATTCTATATTCCACCTCCCCAATAAGTTATTATATTTATAGTCTGATTTTGATTCTATCCGTGGGCAAGTTGTGACTCTTGCCTCAGAAGTCATTGACTTGAAATTAAAACCATCCATGCTGTTGTTTCTTCTGATGTTTGCCTAAATCAATGGTTCTTAGCCTTTTTGTTTGCTTGGTTGTTTGGTTCATGGACAGGTTAGACAGTATAGTGAAGCTATGGACCCCTTCTGAAAATAATGTTTATTGCTTTCATTTGTAATTAAAGAAAGTAATGAATGTCAGTTGGAAGTAGTGAAAATGAAGAGGTAACTTTTTTTTCCCTGTTCAAAGTCAAGGACGCCTTGTAATCTATCCACTTAAAGTCAAGGGACCCAAGTTAGGAACCTCTGACCTATCTTCTGTACTTGCCTTCCTCTGTGATAGACCAAAGCATCTGGAACTTGAGTTCTCTATGCTTCGATTCATTTCTATGTTTCTATATTTCTCTTTGACCAGGGTCACACTTAAACACATACTATGTTCCCAGGCATTGCATTTAGCATTCACACAACAAAAACAAAACACAAAACTCTTCCTTTAAAAAGCTGGATTCTATTGCACAAAATAATATGTA
The DNA here is from genome assembly GCA_028646575.1 of Pseudocheirus occidentalis. NCBI lineage: Eukaryota > Metazoa > Chordata > Mammalia > Diprotodontia > Pseudocheiridae > Pseudocheirus > Pseudocheirus occidentalis. The sequence goes on from JAQQSW010002914.1 coordinate 13,193, forward strand.
CATATATGTGTGTGCATAGCAAATACAAAATAAATATAAGTTTCTTTACAGAGAAAGGACACTGGAAATTGAATGGACAAGTAAAGCCTTCATGTAGTATGTGATGTTTGAGTTGAGTCTTGAAGGAAATGAAAGTTGTAGAGTACCTAAGCCTATTTAGTCTTCCATGAATTATCTATTTCCCTAGCTATGACATGCCTTTCAGTTTGGGACCCTCCTCTTCACCTTTCTTGCCTATGATGTGCTCTAGAATTCTGAATGTTTCTCTAATACCTAGAACTTTAATCTTCATATACTTGTACATGTCCAATTCACCTTCAGGATATGTCCCCTGCTGAACATCATCTCAATATTTGTCAGATTCCTCTAATATAAATAGACACCTAGTCCTATTCTTGGTATATAATATCTTGTTACTTCCCAAAAGGCAGTGCTTAAACTTGGGACACTTGAGTTGAGGTCTTCCTCTATAAGGTTGAGAGAGGACAGGTAGATACAAAAAAACCAAGCAAACAAAAAACCCCAAAACAAAAGTAGAATGAGTGATGAATTCATGAATTCAATCAGTCAGAAAGGATTCATTGGGTGTTCCAACTTGTTGAGGACTAAAGGATTACTACCAACTGTATGTGCATTCTGACCTCATCTAGACCTTTATTGGTATATTCAGAACGTTGCAGGAGCCTATTTACCTGAGGTATACGCATCTGGCACTCCCTAACTCCCTTTGCTCTCCTGAGTATATAACGGGAATATTCCCAATAAGTGCTTCCTGTCAGACTTCTTTCTAGTTTTGCGAAGGGCTAGTTTTCCTGTGTTGTTTAATCTCTTGGGATTTAGCAGAGACAATGAGCTACCGGAAGAATGGATGAGCACATGTGTCCTTCGTATCCTTTTGGTGCCTTTTCCATTATTCATAAATCCCACTGTTAAATCTCAGGACCACGAAAATCCTGGAAATCCAGAATTGGACTAATTCATCACCCATTTATAACCTTTTTCTCTCCCATCTTCTCCCTTAGGACCTCATAGGATTGCCTTTCTTCACCGTGGTTTCCAATTCCTAGATCTAATTACAGGCAAACAGGAGTTGTACACTCTATGTAGCAGATTTGCTTAACTTCAAATGACTTCCTTAGGACCATTGTTCCCAGTTATTTTCTCTTAGTAAGGTACATTTTAAATGACTGACTTGGCTTTGGGTTTAATATCCTGTATCTCAGATTCTATTAGATCATTCATTCACTCATTCAATAAACATTGATTAATCACCTAGTCAGGATAAAGCATTGCACTAGATGATAAGGAAATAATGGGAGTTAAGGTATGGTCTTTGTCCTTATTTATAATCCCAATCTCTGCTGTATAATAAACTCTACAAGAGCAGAGCCTATCTTCTCATTATTTTTGAATCTCACATAATGCTTCACACAGTGCTTTACATTTTGGTAAATAATAGTTATTGAATTGGGGCAGCTAGGTGGTGCAGTGAATAAAGCATTGGCCCTGGAGTCAGGAGGACCTGAATTCAAATCTGTCCTCAGATACTTAACTAGCTGTGTGACCTTGGGTAAGTCACTTAACCCCAATTGCCTTGCCTTCCCCTCTCCAAAAAGACAAAAAAACAAAAA
>JAQQSW010002915.1:0-14823 GCA_028646575.1 Pseudocheirus occidentalis
TCATATCTTCAGTCAGCTTCACTGAGGAACCAAATCCAAAATCTGTCTTATTCTCCAAAATTCTCCTGCTTATAAACACTGGCCCTCTCCCAAGTGAACAGGGGAGTGTCTCAGCCAATAGCATTCTTCCACGTCAACAGGGGAATTCACACCTTTTCACCAGGGAATTCACACCTTTTCACCAATGGACAGAGTTCTATACTTAGCCCTAAGTTACTAGGATCTACTTAAACCTAAGTATATCAAGCAAATTGATTATCATTACACTGGGGCAGCTAGAGCAAGCTGCACCTGGAACACTCTGGAGAGTGGACCAATGGCAACTGTGATAGTTTCCAGAATCATCAACACATAAGAAATAAGGACAAAGTGAAAGGTCAGTGGAACTCAGCTAAATTTGGGGGAGAAATGTGAGTCTGGCTGTCCACCCCCATGGCAAGAAAGGAGCAGAAGTAGAAGCTTTGCAGCCACCTCCACATGGCTGCTTCAGAGCTTGCAGCCTGAAGATTGCAGGTGAGCCAACCGATCATTCAGAGGCTAAGTGCTCTTGCCTTTACAGTCCTGGATAGGGATCGTGGTTTTGGGTGGTGGCTTTTATGTGCATTTTCAGTGAGCCAAAGCTAGTGGGGGCTGCAGAGACTGCATCTCCCAATATCTCTGGCAGCTGTGAAAACCCCAGCAATTTGGGACAAAGCTCTTCCCTCTGAAAGCAGAGTTCTACTGAGCCCCAAAATCAAGCAATTGACGGGCAGCATGATTGGCAACAGGAGCAGGCAAAGAAAGCAAGCACAGCTCAGCAATCCAACATTAGATTCCTTTTTTGGGGACAAAAAGGATCAAAGCATGGGATAGGAGGAAGACAACACAGTCAGCCCAAACTACAAGCTTCCATGGAAAACATAAGTTGGTTGCAGACCACAGAGGAGCTAAGAAGGATTTTGAAAACCAAATGAGAGAAATGGAGGAAAAATTGGGAAGAGAAATGATAATGATGTAAGAAAATCATGAAAAGAGAGTCAACAATCTGACTGAAGAAAATAACATCTTAAAACAGATTAACTCAAATGGCAAAAGAGGCCCAAAAAGCCAACAAGGAGAAGAATGCCTTAAAATAATGAATTTGCCAGATGGAAAAAGAATCTCCAAAGCTCACTGAGGAGAATAATTTCTTCAGAGTTAGAGTGGAGCAAATGGAAGCAAATGAGACTTCATGAGAAATCAAGATACTATTAGAAAGATCCAAACAAAGAAAAAAATTAGAAGTCAATGTGAAATAGCTCATTCAAAACACCACTGATATGGAAAACAGATCCAGGAGAGATAATTTAAAAACTATTGGACTACCTGAAAGCCATGATAATAAAAAACCTAGAAATCATCTTTCAAGAAATTCTCAAGGAAAATGTCCCGGATATTTTAGAACCATAGAGCAAAATGAAAATTAAAATAATTCATCAATCACCTCTTTAAAAAGATCCACAAAAGAAAACTCATAGGAATGTTACAGCCAGGTTCCAGAGACCTCAGATCAAGGAGAAAATATTACAAGCTGCCAAGAAGAAACAATTTGGATACTGTGGAAAAACAATCAGGATAACCCAGGATCTAGCAACTTCTACATTAATGGATTGAAGGGCCTGGAATGTGATATTCCAGATATCAAGGGAGCTAGGATAAAAACCAAGAATCACCTACCCAGCAAAATTGAGTATAATGTTTCAGGGGAAAATATTCAATGAGGTGGAGGACTTTCAAGCATTCTTGATGAAAAAACCAGAGTTGAATAGAAAATTTGACATTAAAATACAAGAAGCATGAGAAGGTAAATGTGGAAAAGAAATCATAAGGAACTTATCAAAGTTGAACTATTTACATGACAACATGGAAAAACAATCAGTGTAATTTATGAAACTTTTCTCAGTATGAGGATAGCTATATGGAATATAAATATGTGAGTATATCTATATATATATATCTATATATATCTATATATATGTATATATGTATGTATACAAATACATATCTCTATATAGGAGGGTAGATATATGCATATTAATATATATGTGACTGTGTGTATATATGTGTACATAGACAGAGGGCACAGGATTAATTTAATAGGAAGGGATGATATTTTATTTTTATTTTTTGCCCTTTTTTTTGCTTTTTGGAGGTCAATTGGGGTTAAAAGACTTGCCCAAGGTCACACGGCTAGTTTTTGTGTTAAATGTCTGAGGCCGAATTTGAACTCAGTTCCTCCTGACTTCAGGGCCAGTGCTCTATTCACTGCACTACCTAGCCGCCCCAGGAATGATATTTTAAAAGGTTTATTTGAGAGGTGGGAGAGAAATAGAATTAGAGGAGACAGGGAGAGACAGAATGGGGTTAATCATTTCATATAGAAGAGGCAAGGGCTAACTGTTACAATGGAGGGGAAGAACAGGAAGGCAAAAGTGAATGGGTCAACCTTACTCTCATTGAATTTGGTTTAGGGAAGGAATGACTCGCAATTTAATTAGGTATCTTGCCCTACAGGAAAGTAGGGGGGCATGGGGATGAGAGGGGTGATGATGTAGGGGAGGGCAGGATGGGGGTAGGGTTACTAGAAGCACACACTTCTGTAAAGGGACAGGGACAAAGTAGAGAACAGAACAAGGAGGGGTGGGATAGGAAGGAGGAAAATATAGTCAGTCTTTTACAATATATCCATTATGGAGATGTTCTACATAACTACACATGTACGGTCTGTATAGAATTGCTTGTCTTTCCAGTGGGGGTGGTGATGAGTTAGGAAGGGGAAGAATCTAGAATTTAAAGTTCTAAATTCAAACGATTTTATATATATATATATATATATATATATACATACACACACATACATAATACACACACACATATATATATAATTATTTTTATTATTATTTACATGCAACTGGGAATTAAGATATACAGGCACTGGGGTAAGGAGATACATCTTGCCCTAACAGAAAGTTAGTGGGATGATGGGGAAGGATATAGGAGAGAGCAGATTGGGGTAGGGGTATTCAGGGGGATTGTTGTTTTGGGGTGGTGGGTAGGTAAAGATGGGGAGAAAATTTGTAACTCACAATTGTGTGGAAATGAATGATGCAAACTAAAAACAAACAAAAGTTAATTTTAAAAATGATAAAAGTCAGACAGCTTGAATGTCTAAAATAATCATCAGGTCATAGTTTGTAGATGTCTGCCAAGAATCAGGTTTGCAGGTTCTTTTATAGCCTGATATATACATAAACATAAACACAAACATACATATACACATTATATCTGCATTTATGTATATATGTATTGGTGTCCTTATATGTCTATACATACATACGCACACACATATATACACATACATATACATATATACGTATATATAAACACCCCTATATACATATGTGTCACTTTCCTCATTGCTCATTCTCTATGGGACATATGCCTGGTAGTGGTATCACTAGATCCATTAGTCAGTAATATTTTGGTCCCCATTACATATCATTTTCCAGAATGCTTCAATGTATCTCCTATGCTTAGATTCCAATGTCTTTGGCTCCACCTTCTACCTCACAATGTGAATGGCCCCTGCCACTAATCACCAGGTGATTTAACCATATATCTGCCTTAAATGTCACTTAGTGGAAGTCAGACCATTCTTCCCTTTTCCATTCTTCTATGTCCCCTCCCATATGAGGCTGGACATTTGAGACATGACCATTTCCTCCTATAGCCATCTGCTTCTGATAAACAAGGAAATAAAGATGGCTCCAGATCCCTCAGATAGAATGTAAAAAGTCTCCAGCTACCACAAGTCCCTCTACTTTGCAGTCCTGTGGTTAAATCATTCTTTCCCTTAAAAACATATATGAACCCTTACCCCCCCCAACATACCGCTAGCCCCAAACTAGAAAAGGTTGTGTTCCATGAAAGTGGTGTCCTATATTATCTTTTCCTATTTTAGTCTCAGCATTTTTTAGTCATTCAAGTGATAAAGCTAAACAAACCCTTTGGCATCTAGAGTCAAAAGAATAAAATGATCACATTTGTTGATGTTCTCCAGACCAAAATACACACAGGGTGTGTGTGTGTGTGTGTGTGTGTGTGTGTGTGTGTGTGTGTGTGTGCTCTGTGTGTTAGTGTCTTTATTCAAAGAACAACAATTTGTCATGATTATTTTAATGATATCCACAGGCTTTGACCATTGACTATAGAGGCTCTCTCAATGATTGTCAGAACATAAGGAGGACTAGAGGAATCTGACATTTCATCAAGTTGAGAGTGGTCTTGGTGCCCTATAATGCAAATATGCCTCCATTTTACTGACTGTTGGCAGAAGGACTAGTGCTTCCAGCTCCTTGGGATTCTGAGCCTCCTCTTTGTCCCAAAGAGAAAAGACTCATAGTTAGGGAAGTAAGCCCACCCATGCCTGCCATGATTACTATGGGATATGACTATTTCTTCCCTTTGAAATTGAAGCAAGAGACCTATTTTTCCTCTGGAGAACAGAAGTTTCTTAGGACACAGGGGCAGAGATCCATGCTGAAACCATGTCATTTCAAAATGGAATGTCTGTAGCTGTCAAGTTCAAACAAACAAAAGCCAATCTCCTTCCAATGCTGGTTCAGAGAGTAATCTTCCAATATCCACTTAAAGAAATCCTTATTTTTTCATTTCTACTCAAAATCCCTTTATAGGTAAAAACAGAACACATTTCAAAATGTGACTTTTCAATGATGGCCCCAATGAAACCCAATCTAACACATACCAATTCCTTTGGAGGAAGTTGTTCATTGTGAATTCCATGTTACTTCTTGACATTTCCCTTGAATATATTGTATAACAAACCCACTTCACCTTCCTTCTATTTCACACAATCTTAACCCCTCTATTTTGGCCATCCTCTGGCCAGAGAAGACCCCACACAGGCAATTGCTATTCACCAAGAACCTATTATATACACCCGCACAGTTCTTAACAAGATATTGAACGTGCTCAGAAAATATCTGTTCATTGATTTCTGTTTCCTCTGCTCTCATCTGATTGTGGCCTCTAGCTTTGTGCACAACTCTTCTTTATTCACTCTATGCTTTGGCATAACTCCACAACCCACCTCCCAACTCCAAGAATTCCAGCATGTGCTTTTTCCAAAGCTGGGAGACAAGGATGCCACATCTCTTTTCTTTCAGTGTTTCTGTCAATATGTATGCATCTATCGTTCTGTATTAGAACATGGACGAACATGAATGTGAAGTGATGAGGACAGCATGAATTCCATGTGTATGCACTACTACACTTTAGCTCATTGTTCAGGGAAAAAAAATTAAAAAGGATCATCCCCACATTTAGGTCCCAAGGAGAGCCAACACCAATTTGAGGCACTCTATGAGTCAATACACATTCAAAAGCATGGATAATGATCTTCATAAAAATGTTTTTACTTTTACCAACCAGCCACAGGAAAATATTAGCTCAAAGCAAGAGGCATTTAATAAAACATTATAGCAAAGTAACAAGAAACCCTCCCTTACCCATCAAAATACACATGGGGTTAGTTATTAAACTTCTGGAGAAGGTCATACACAGAAAGAACACCTGCAACCGTGAAGGTAGTAGACTATGCAGTATGCCTAAAGAGGTCCACACCAAGGCTGCCTATGGCCATCAGTCCTCCATGTGGGGTGGTAAATGTGTCCTCCCCTACAGCAGAATAGCTGATGCCCTCTGTTGAGGTCACATGTTATTTCTGCCGGTTAACATTTGCCAGTCATGTTGTGTCTACTGGGCACCTCTCATTACCTGGTGGTCACCATCATCTCTTCCAGGCTTTATCTCTTTACTTGAGGTTTATTGACTCAGAAGTCTCTTTTTAGAAGATCATGGTGAGCTCAATTTTATTAAACAACTACCTTCCATTGCAGATTAAGGAGATTACTGACAAGCATTTGCAAAAGGTCATTTTCCAGAGTCTGAATGGCTTCCTCAAGAACAAGGCATTCAGGGGGATTCTCATTTCATTGCTTTGGCAAGATTATCAAGCTAGTAGGGAAAGGGCCTCTGTGGGTTTCATTTTGCCTAGATTTCAGCAATTCTTTTGGAAAATAAAAGTGTACTGTTCACGTAGAGAAGATGAAAAGCCATAGATACAGTCATAATGGGATACAATGGATTCAAATCTACTTGCATGGCCAGACCAGGGCTAGGGAACATGTGGCCATCTATGTCTTCAGGTGTAGCCTTTTGACTGTGCCCAAGTTTTACAGAACCGATATTTTTATTAAGGGGATTTGTTCTAAGGGTTCAGTCAAAGGGCTGCACTTGAGGACCTAGAGGTCCCAGGATACCCACCCCTGGGCCAGACTCAAAATATAATAGTAAATAATTCGATGTGTCACACCAGTGATCTGGACCTGAACTGCAATGATTCAATCTATTTTCTCTGTGACTTGCATGTAGTCTTAGGTGATGCTTTATTCAATTTGCTTATGATGCAGATCTGGAAGCGAGAGCTAACATACAGGATGAAGAAGGGAGGGTTGAAATATCTTCCCAGGCTGGAGCATTAGGCTGAATTGACCAGAATGAAATCCAATAGAAATAAATGTAAAGTTTTGTGCTTGGATACAAGATATGGATTTCTCAGTTACATGTTAGAGGAGACATGGACAGATACCATTATAGTTGAAAAAAAAAGATCTTGGGTTTTGAGTGGCTGCAAACTCAACATGAGTCAGTAGCATGGTGTGGAAACCAAAAGAGCTCATGTGAGCTTAGACTACATTACAGAAAACAGAACTCATGTGGAGGTGAGAGTATTAATTTACTCTGTGCTCACCAGACCTCATTGCATGCAGTCGTGGGCTCCACAGTTCAAAAAGGACATCAATTCAACTGGAGACTGTCCAGAGAAGGGAGACAAGGATGATGAATGCTCTTGAAGAAGGGATAATCCATCTGGGTGCAGCTACTCAGACTAGAGAAGAGAAGACTTACATGGGAAATGGCATATGAGTTCAAGGATTTGGAAGCTTTTCATATGGAAGAGGGTTAAATTTATTTTGTTCAGCTCAAGTGGGCAGAGCCAGGAGCAACAATGGGAAGTCACAAAGAGGCCAAATTTGGCCAGTTGCTGGGCCAATCTATTGAGAACCATAAGTGCTTGAAATGAGCAGCCTTAGATGGTGGCAGATCATCCTTCTTTAAGGTCTTGAAGCAAAGTAGAGATGTCTATTGGTCAGGTATGTTATAGTGGAGATTCCTTTGCTATATGAGGTAGATAAATGATGGATGGATAATATGTGCATACATTTATACATATGCAAGTGACAGATAGAGTCAAAGCTGACAGAAGGACAGAGAGAAAGGAAGGAAGGAGGGAGGCAGTAAAGAAGGAAAAAAGGAAGGAAACACACTTCTTTAAGTGCCTTACTATGTGGTTGGCACTGTACTGGGCTCTGGAGATAAATATATAATTAAACAAGGAGTATATATTTAAAGATGAAGGAGAAGGAATAAGAAAGGAAGGGCAGAGTTTTGGCAAGTTCCAACAGGACAGCTTATCTAGATCATCTTAAGTGCTTAGATCTCAGCCAGGTTTCGTGGGTAGAGATGTTACTAGTCCATTTAGGAGGCAGTCATCAATAGATAGAAACCACATCTGTGGCAGACTGTCTCTCTTTTATGTATTTGTGTCACCAGTGCTTAGCACAGAGCCTGGCATGCAGTAGACAATGTTTATTGAGTAGAATTAGAATTTTTTATTGAGTTGAATTGGAGTTTTTTGTGTGCACAGCTTCACATAATCTAAAGTGATCAAGATAGGTTCTCCTGTGTGAACCTACCAGCCATTCCCTGAGAAGGATAGCATTGCCTTCTCCATTTGTCAGGTGAAGACACTGAGTCTTAGAGGAGCGATTTGCCCAAAGAGTACACAATGATATGTCTCAGGGCTAGGGTTGACTTTAGGTCTTGTGCTTCCAGTTTCTTTTTGGGTAGATTTTGACTTCAATGTAGTGGAGGATAGAGCAGTGAAGCTGCAGTGAAGAAATGGGTCAACTTGACATTAGACTGACTCTGCCTTCTGAAAGATGGAGGTGGGATAGTTTGGAAGGCTTAAATACAAGGAAGGCTATGATGCTAGTGCCACTAATGGGAATACTGTCAAGGATACTTACAGGACATAGGCATGGGAAGGGAAGGTGGGGACCTCTACCTTTGCCAGCTTGTTTGACAGGACTAGAAGCTGATCAAGGAGAGAGGTCCTGAGAATATGAATAGAGGGAGTAGTGCAGAGTTCAAGGCTCTGGGGAGTCAGTTGTGGCCAGCCCACAAACACAATGATTGCAAGGGAAGTTATGTCTGCAGGTGGCTAGATGGATAGAAGAAACCAGGGGTTTAAGAGAAAGCTTTGGGTCATACAGAAGAGACGTTTGTCAAAGTAAGAAGATGGGCATTGAAAACAAAGACCATTTAAAGACAAACCACAGATTATTAGAATCATTCATCTATATTTAACCCATGTAAAAAAAAGCTCTCTTTTAAATAAATTTATTTATTTATTTATTTTTCATTTTCAACATTAACTTCCATAAGTTTTTAATTTTCTCCTCCTCTCTCCTCTCCCCCCTCCCCAAGATGATGTGCAATGCAGTATGGGTTCTACATATACACAACTATTAAATATATTTTCACATTAGTCGTGTTGTACAGAAGAATTAAAATGAAGGGAAGAACCATGAGAAAGAAAACAAAACAATAAAAGAGAACAAATAATCTTCTTGGCTCTGCATTCAGACTCCATGGGTTTTTCTCTGGATGTGGCTGACACACATGAGTCTTTGGGAGTTGTCTTATGTCCTTTCATTACTGAGAAGAGCTAAATCTATCAAAGTCAGTCATCATACACTGTGGCTGTTACTGTCTACAAAGTTCTCCTGGTACTGCTCACTTTACTCGCCATCAGTTCATATATGTCTTTCAAGACTTTTCTGAAGTCTGTCTATTCATCATTTCTTGTAGCACAAAAGTATTCTATTATATTCATATACCACAACATGATCAGGCACTCCTCAATCAATGGGCATCCCCTCAGTTTTCAATTCCTTGCCACCACAAATAGAGCTGCTATAAATATTTTTGTACATCTGGGTCCTTTCCCCATAAGACAAAAGCCCTTTAGACCACATCTGCTAAAATGGAGATTGTTTATTAGAATTCTCCAATATTTTCAGCTTATAGTAACTGAATTACAAATTAGTTAAACTAATACATTCCTGTATCTAAAATTGGAAATTGAAAACCCATAACATCATTGATTTACTGGCTGGAGGGGCAATGAGATAGCTCTCTTCTGTGTTCTTAAGACCTCTGTAGGGCCCTGTTGATTTTTCAATCAATTTCACAAAAAGGGTTTGCATTTGCCAATATACTGTGAGAACTTTACATGACCTAGCCCAGGTTAAATATCAGGAACCCAGATTCAGGAATGTGGTAATTATGAGCTTGGGTAGGAGTCTGACCCACTTGACACAGGTGTCAAATTGATCCAGAGCCAATTCCTCCAGCATCTTTAATCAACATCAACAGCAGGAGAATTGTGATGCATCATTCAGCATTGTCCAGCTCTGGGAAATGGGATTTATTTTCATTTTCATGTCTTCTTTTACCGCTGTCTGCTTTAATTACTCCCACTAATGTGATAATTGAATGGATTTCAATATTTATCTCTATTTTAAATTATTTGAGTGAGATCTCACCCTATTTTTGCTAACTTGGGGGAAAATACAATTACTTCCTTTCCTTTCCTCCTCAACCTTTTTCTCCAGAAATCTGAGTAAAATAATTTGAGTCACTAGTTTAAATTATTTCAAAGTTTTTTTAAACTTAGTCAAAATGGGATACTATAGATACTGTTTCCATAATACTTTCCATATAAATGACACTATCAATTTTCTGTGGCTAGGACAAGATAGCAGATTCTTCATGTAGAAAAAAGGAAGTTTAACTCAATTGAGGATTTCATTCCACCCATGCCTAAGACATGCTGAGTGCGCTGGTTGGTATAGGGGGACATTGGCCCCTGAATTATCCTAGTTGTAGAGCAAAGTCATAAATGATGTGACAAAAATGAAATCCTTTGTCATTTAATAGAAGCACTTTCATTTATACCTTATATAATTATGATAGTGGCAATTGTGAGATTTCTGCTTCTGGGTGTCTCAGTGTCTAAGTCAAGGACAAGAGATTTCATGGGTGAATTTGGTCTTTCCTCTCTCTGGGAGAAATGATGGTCTCAGCCTGCCATAGGAGTTGTACTTCCAAACTCTAGAGCAGACCTTTTTATAGTGAACAGCACCTTTAATAGGAGCTTGGGCACCAGTCCCTGGAAGATGAATACACATTCTGCATCTCTGACCTGGAGAGGCCAGGGGGGCCTCTGCCTGATACTACCATGAATTTATTTTGCATCAAATTTGCATATTTAATAAGAGTTGGCCAATGAGAGCCAGACCCTTAGGAGCATGCACAGCAAACTCAGCCAGATGCAGTCCCACAGGTAGGTTGGGGGTAGGATTGACTGCTGAGCCAGAAGTAGGTTTGCATACAAAGGACTCATGGGGATAATTCCGTGGGCTTCCTTTCTGCCTGTGTTTGAGTGAGGAGCTGGAGCTGCTGTCCATCTCCAGGTGAGGGGGTGAGGGATCCAAGCATCTGGGCAGGGGAGGGCAGTAGGGTCTCTCTTATGTGGGCCCAAGGAGGCTGGGTGTTGCTGTGCCTTCTACTGCCTCTTCTTAGCTTGAATGACAGAATTCCAGTTCTTTGAGAGCCATGGCTGATGTTTCATGCTATACCTGGTACCTGGCACACAGTTTGTACAGGGTGTGCCAGAGACTTCACTCTTCTGCTCTTGACCTTGAGAGTCCACAGTCACAGATGCACCTGCCCAGCAGAAGCCTTGATATTTGGGGAGTGTAGTCAGATTACTGATAGCACTCATCTGAGAGAAGAAGAGCAATAGATAACATTTCGATTGAGTCTGCTTTGTTTGAAGCCTTGTACTGACTGTGTTAGACTGATGATCTTGTTTGACCCAGAGATTTCATTGGTATTGGGAGCTCCCATGTGAGGACAGGATAGCAAGTACTTCCTCTGTACTTTGTTGTCTGAGAGATTTGCCTAGAGTGTTGAGGGCTGAGAGATTTACCCAGGATCACACAGCTAGGGGAGGTCAAAGGCTGGATTTGAACCCAGGTCTTTCTGATTCTGAGGTCAACTCTCTCTCCTCTACTCCACATTGGCTCTCCATGACTCCTACCTACTGCCTAAAGACAAAATTAAATTCCCTCAAATTCAATGCACACATTTTAAAAACTAGCTAAATGGCAACAGTTGTTCCAGAGCTGGAGATCTAAACCTAGAACCCAAACCATTACCCAAAACAGTCTCTGCCTAGGAGTCTCACTCTACTGAGGTCAGGTCAAAGGCATGCAGGAAGAATTCAAAGCCTGCCTTGGAAGGTGCCTGCCTTTCTCACTTACCTGCTACTGCTCTTCAGGGCTGGTAATCCTGGCAGACTGGCCTCCTCATTGTTCCCGGATAGGCCGTGACCTGCTCCATCTCCTCCCTCTTCACTGGACTTTTGTCAAGTCTAAAATGTCCTCCCTTAAATCTTCATCCCATGAAATCTTGGATCTTTTCTACTTGGAAGGGCCCTTGCTAACTTCTTTCTCCTCCCGAGGTGGCACTGAGTATGTCTCACAGGACTTCTCGGTAAAAAGACCTTGGTCTGCAAATCCAAATGCCCACATCTACCCAGTGTTAGATTAGGAGAAGATCAGTTGGCCTCTTGGAGCCTCAGTTGGCTCATCTGGAAAAGGTGGAAATAATCCCCATTTTACTACCACTTTTCCCCTGGGTCATTAGGAGACTGGGTACAAATGGTAAAGCCTTATATCAAAGTCATCTCTTATTGCTCTCATCATCATCATCATCATGAAAATCTTCCCAGTTTGGAAAGTGGCCTACTGAGAAGGTCTGAAAGGGATGAGATAATTTGCATGAATGTATATGTGTATATGTGTGCGTTTATGTGTGTGTGTGTGTGTGTGCATGAGTGTGTTTGGGCATGTGCATGTGTGTATGTGTGTGTGAAGATATCATTTTGAAACATAGAGTACATAGAGGGAAAACTGTACAATTAGTCTGGCAGGACTAATTCAAAAGAAGTGCTAAAGGGATTTTTTTGTCAAACAGAAGAATTTGTGTTTTATCGCAGTTTTATCCCAGGCAAGAAGGAACGTCAGGAACTTCTTCAGCAGACGGACATGGTCACAACTCTGCTTCAGGGACTGTTGCTATGAAATTTGTGTGGAAGAAAGATTGGTGTAAGGAGAGAATTGGGACAGGCTATTGCAATGGTCCAGTTATGAGATCATGGGCACCTAAACCCAAGTAGTGTCCCTATACTTTCAAAGATGGAGATGGAGTTGCTGTGTGCTTTGAAGGCCAAACCAACACACTGTAGTAGTTGACTGCATCTGAGGGTGCGGGGTCTGCAAGGAAAGAATTGAGAATGAAGAGTCCAAAATGGCTCCAAGTTTGGGACCCAAGAAATTAGATGGATGGCACTGAGATGTCCTGGGTAAGAACCTGGCTCAGTGGGTGGATTTTTTTTTCATCAGCTTCTTTCTGAAAGCAGAAGATTCAGAAGATATAACTGTGAATGTCACAGTTTGCTGGGAGGAAAACAACATGTGGAGCTTTGAAAGATGCCCCTCACTTGCAGGTGAGGCAGACAGAGCCCAACTGGATTCAAACAATGGTATTGAAATCTTGGGAATTAACTCAAGAAGACTTTAAATTGCCAAAAGGAACAAAAAAGAAGAAACTCTTCACAGAGACTTTCTAAGCCTTTAGCTCCAGGGAGTGTCTAGCCAAGGAAGGGAGAAGAATTACACCAGAAAGATTAAGGAAGATGATGTCCCAGCAGAGGAGCATTAATAAACTCTGGACCACAGATAACTGTTCAGAAATACATGAAGTCAGAGGATAAAGGGATGAGCTGGCAGTCCTTTCCCAAGCTAAACATATTTCACTTCTGATATATCACTGTGACTTGGCAGGATGGTACTCACAGCAGAATGATGACTCTCAAGGGTATACAATGTTCAGAGCACTTAGAAGTGCCAGAATTGGGTGGGGGAAGTAACCTTGTATATTAAGAATGTCTAAGTTAGAACAGTACTTCCGGGGGCGGAGCCAAGATGGCTGCGTAGAAGCAGCAAGGTCCTGCCGCTCCCACACAGCCACCCCAAACACCTGGACAAATTCTAGGACTCTCAAACTCACAAAATACAGGAAACACATCTCTTTTGGAAGGCAGCTCGGCAGGAGGGGATCATTGCAGGCAGCCTCAAATTGAAACTTGGCCACGCCCTAGGGCAGTCAGGAGGAGCCAATCCAAAGGCACAAGAGACAAGATCTACAGCCTCCAGCAACTCCACATCTACCAAGGTGTGAAAACAAGGGATTAGAGAAAGGCAGCTCCAGCAGGGGCTCATCTCACCAGGCCTGGAGCTGAGGCCAGCCCAGTTGGAAACGGCAAACCAAGGGTCAAGCCTCCCAAGCTACACCGTGAGTCTACTTCAGAGAAGATCTAAAGCACCTGGGGGAATCTTCACATCTACTGAGCTAGGATTAAAGGTCAGTGAAAGTGAATGAAGCTTTCAAGCCAAATTTGGGGGAGGAAAAGCAGTTTGGCCGATCTGCCCCCAGGGCAAGGAAGCAGTGGGGGAAGGGCAGGAATTTCTTCAGAGGCCCTAGCCTGTGGACCTCCCAGGAGGCTGAGTCAATTGATCAGGGCCAAGTGCTCTTGCGTTGAGTGGCCTGGCTCTGGATCATGGTCTTGGGTGGTAGTCCTAAGGGAGCACTTTCAGCAAGCCAAAGCTGGGGGGGGGTGCTGCAACACCTCCCTAAAACCTCCAGCAGCTGGGAAAACCCCAGAAATTTGGAACAGAGCTTTTCCCCCTGGAAGCAGAGTTTCACAAAGCTAAAAAAAAACAACCAATTTATTGACTACCCAACATGAGGAAAAGGAAGAAAAATAAGAACAGCAATAAAACTCTAGAATCCATTTTTGTGGACAAAAAGGATCAAAGCATGGAACAGGAGGAAGACAACAAAATCAAAACTCCCACACTAAATGTTTCCAAGACACTTGAAGAATTCCTAGAAGCTATAGATAATCTGAAAAAAGGACTTTGAAAAACAAATAAGAGAAATGGAGGAAAAATTGGGAAGAGAAATGAGAATGATGCAAGAAAATCATGAAAAGAGAGACAACAACCTGACTGAGGAAAACAACACGTTAAAAAATAGATTAACCCAAATGGCAAAGGAGGCCCAGAAAGCCAATGAAGAGAAGAATGTTTTAAAAAGTCAAATTTGGCAGATGTAAAAAGAATCTCAAAAGCATTCTGAAGAGAATAATTCCTTCAGAATTAGAGTAGAGCAAGTGGAAGGTAATGACTTCATGAGAAACCAAGACTCTATTAAACAGTTACAAAGAAATGAAAAAATAGAAAGCAATGTGAAATATTTCCTTGAAAAAACCGCTGACCTGGAAAATAGAACCAGGAGAGACAATTTGAAAATTATTCGTCTACCTGAAACCCATGACCAGAAAAAGAACTTGGAAAGCATCCTTCAAGAAATCCTCAAAGAAAATTGCCCTGATATTTTAGAATCAGAGGGCAAAATAGAACTTGAAAGAATTCACTGATTATATCTTCAAAAAAATCCCCAAAAGAA
>JAQQSW010002916.1:0-14823 GCA_028646575.1 Pseudocheirus occidentalis
CAGGCCACCTACAAACAAAGTCCCATCCTGTTCATGTCTTCAGTCAGCCACTGAGGAGCCAAATCCAAAATCTGTCTATCTCTATAAAATTCTCCTGCTTATAAACACTGACCTTCTCCCAAGTCAACAGGGGAGTGTCTCAGCCAATAGCATTCTTCCAGGTCAACAGGGGAATTCACACCTTTCAGACAAGGCTCACACCTTCCAGACAGAGCTCACACCTTCCATACTTAGCCCTAAATATCCAACAAACTGATTACCATTACACAAGCAATTTGTTTCTTCAACATATAGAAAAATGTGGGAGATGGAGGGACATTGGAAAGATTTGCCTTTCATACCATTTTAATTCAAATTTTATTGATTGTAGAGTAAAAATCATAAGTATGAACGAGTTTTATAGAATATCTTCTCGAATAGTAGATAGAGGGAAAAGCATAATGCATGCAAGCCTGCTGGAATAGATGCTATCTTGTATCTTCCAAAAGAATATATGAGTTTTGCTTTGAACTAATCAACTGTATGACACAAGTGAAAAAAGAAAATCTTCCTCATTGTTTTGTAGTCACACACTGAATATCCACCCACCAGCACAGAAGCACATTACAATGGAAATATCCACCCATTCATTTTAAGTAAGGTTCACTCTGATTCACAGACACAATATATATACTGAGTAAGGTCTCTGTTCCAAGAAATGATGGGTAAGTAGTCTTATCCTGACCTTAACACTGGGATATGTTTCTTTTTTTCCTGGTTTACTTCACTTGGCAATATTTCCATTCATTAGTGAAAATTATGAGTTAAGCTATATTTTGCCAAAGAATGGAAATCAGGAAAAGGCAGACATGGCCACTCACATTTGTTTATGAGCAATATCCTTCCTGTGCTCTAGAGTTGCATTCCATTAGCACAAGTTTTTAATTTTACATTTCCTGTAGGTTGTCATCAAAGCATATTCAAACACATTTTAAATGAAAGTAATTCAAATTAAGCATTTCTTAGGTGCCCTACACATGTTAATTATACAAAGAAAAGCATTTTGACTACATCCAAGTGATGATTTTCTAAATTTTCAGCTTCCAACTTACCTTGAACCAACTTTTTGCAGTGTTCCTCCCAACAAATTCAAGTTTCCATAGCTTGGGGAAGGGAACTTAGGGAAGGGACCTTAAAATGACATGTGAAAAAGGCACTTTTTTGTTAGAAAAAGTTCTCTTACAAGATAAAGAGGCTCTTAAAACTCTTTTTCAAGTGTCAAGTGTAAATGAATTCAAAAGCATATGGACGAAATTTTGCACTAAATACATATGTAAATAATAAAGAGCAAACCGTGGGGGAAAGGCAATGGAAATTATTGAAACCCAAATAATTAAAAATATAATTTAGAAAGTTCAACAAATCATAAGTGTAGTTCAGTTTACCTAAAGAAAATACCTGGAGAAAATCTCACTGCTTTTTAGTGCCAGAGACGCATTTTGGAAACTAAATCACATTTGTGGAGACAAGGGAAAATCTTATCTATTGAACAAATGGAAAGAATTTAAAAAGGCAAACATATAGACTGAAAATATGAAAAATAAAGAATTTTGATAACAAAGCAATACTTACAAAACAAAAGGGAAACAAATTGTGGAAATTCTTTACAGTAAGTGTATCTTACAAAATCTAGCATATTAAATCTGTAAGGAATGATTCCAGTTTATATAGGAAAGGAGTCCACTATAATAGATACAATAAAAAATATTATATGTAGATCTTGATTGAAAACGGTTCTTGTAATTTATTAAATAGAAAACTGTTCAAATGCTAATAAGCAGAGAAACATGAATTTTGATGTCTGAGGCACCCTGTTACATTGAATTGACAAAGATAGCCTTTTCTCTCTTTCTGTTTATGTATGTTACTATGACTATTTAAAAATAATGACAGAACAAAAATGTAAAAATAGAACAATTATAAGCAGATCCAGAAGTAATTATCTTTTGTAATTATCTTTTTAACACTAATATACACATTTGAAAAGCAAATTGTAAATGTTTTATAGTGTACAGTATTACTTATGATCTCTTTTTTATGTTTTTGTTTATTTATTAGAATGTTTTTGTTGATGGTTACTAAGTTTATAATAAGAAAAATGCTATTCAAGAAGGGATTTGCCAACTTCCATCCTATTCCATGCATCTTGTCTTAATCTCTAACTCAGTTGCTGGCAGCTTTTACCACTACAAAGAAAAGAAAATGAGAGCTGGGAAGAGTGGGAGAATTCACAAATCATATTTAAATGATATAATTAAGTAGGAAAAAAACTCTACAAGTCTCATTAACTTGGACAAATCTGCATAAAACATCTCTGATATTTTACACAATTATCAAAATGAACTATTTTTATAGGAAATTGTACTGCAACCTATACCATCATATATTTTCCATTATCTTAGTGTTGGTTAGTTCAGGATTGCTACATAACAACTTCTCCTTCCTTTGCCACTAACTAGTTGTGTGACTTTGCTGACTCTGTTTTCTAACCTACAAAATGATGGTTTTAGAATTATTATTTCCAAGTTTCTTGCAGCTTAACAAACAACTAATACCACCACCACCACTTTTATTGCTACTAATTAGTAATAACTTTCTCCACTAAAATACTGCTCTGATGCTTTGGTCACATTATGAAGATGACCATGGGTTCTTATAGACAATTTTAGTTCAATGTAAGATCTGGCAGGAACTGGCAATTTCTTAATACAGGTCTAGTGGTAGAATGCATGTTTCTCTCTGAGGTCCATATCAGATCAGAGAGCTTGTCACAGCAAGGTTCACTATGTATCATTCAATAGATAAAGAAGTACTTATTAAGTGCTTACAATGTACAAGGCACTGTGCCAAGTGTTGG
This sequence comes from Pseudocheirus occidentalis, assembly GCA_028646575.1. NCBI lineage: Eukaryota > Metazoa > Chordata > Mammalia > Diprotodontia > Pseudocheiridae > Pseudocheirus > Pseudocheirus occidentalis. Next base: position 2,897 of record JAQQSW010002916.1, read on the forward strand.
GGGTGCAAAAAGAGTCAAAAGACAGTTCTTGTTGCCAAAGATCTCACATCCAATTGGGAAAACAACAAAGAAACAAATATTTACAACCTACATACAGGATAAATAGGAAATAAGTTTCAGAGGGAGTATACTAAAATTAAAAGAGATTAGGATATGCTTCCTTTAGAACAGGGGTGGGGAACCTGCAATCTCTAGGTCATATGTGACTTTCTCGGTCCTTGGGTGAGGACTTTTGGCTAAATCCAGGTTTTACAGAGCAAATCCTTTTATGAAGAGAATTTGTTAAATAAAGTTTGGATTCAGTGGAGATGTGAGACTGGAGCAGGAGAGGTAACAAATGTTTTTGATAATTAAATTTCATTTAAAACTGTCTATTAGAGCATACAGTCATTGAGAATTGTATCCCCATAAAGAGTAACTACATTTATAGAATCCTGGCTAGACAAATCCAAAAAATATTATTTTAAAGACCTACTATATACACATCAATTTGCAAGGCACTGAGAGCAATATAAAATTTAGATAGGACACAGGTCCAAACCCCCACAGAACTTAGTTGCTGAAGAGACTAATTTTTGATTTATCAATGGAATTAATTATTCATAATTATTTTCTCATAGAAAAAAGTTTTGCTTAATAATTAGCTTATGAGGGAAATTATTTTTATTTGTACTTTACAGATGATAAGAACTGAGGCTTAAAGAACTCAAGAGATATGTGTGGCTTTATACTTGGATCATTTGGACATATCTGTTGACTAGTCTATAAAACAGTGTGTTTTAAAAATGAGTATAACTATCCATTCTTTGTAAAGGTATCACCATATGTTAGGTTTGACTGTTAGTGAATTTTGATGTGTAATGGCTAACCCAACATTATTCTTTAAAATAATTAGAGGATTTATTTTTCAATAAACAGGAATAACACAGCATATCTGAAAACTATCATAGATACACAACAAAATTAATTCTCGCATTCTTCCTCAGTGTCAAATATGTGACATGTTTAACATAGTAAATTATAGTTATTCTTTAAAAAAAGGAGTTCATAAAATAAATCTCTGACAGGCTCTAAATTACAATAGTACATTAGGGGAATAATACGGTAATGATACCATCTGCAAAGCAGATACATCTGAGTTTAAAATCTCTAGGGCTCAAAAAAATGAAAATATTAAGAGAAGTTGATGTGTGAATGTAACTTTCTAGAATATATAATGGGCCAATTGTAGCCATAGTTATAGATATTGACTGTCATTTTGCATCAAAATCTGAATGAGAAATTGGCCAAAAATAAATAGTTGGTAATATAAACAAAATATGTATCTGTTTATCTGTTTATTCATTCATCAATCCATTCATTTATCTATTTATTCATTCATTTATTGTCTATTAATTTATTTGCCAGTAACACATTTATTTTTGCAACTGTGCATTTTAGCATAATCCTGGTGAATGTATTTTTAATTGAATTCGAAATGAATACAGTCTTATTTAGCTTAGGCAAAAATGCTGCTCCTGATAATAATTTTTTGAACTTGTGTTTGGAAGGAAACCAAAGAGAGAGCTTATTTAAAGGCAAATCAACAAAGCTTTACTCCGAGAAGTAATTGAGTTCCTATAACACATTGTTCTTCTTTGCTCGGCTTTTTAATTACTAAACTACTTCTTAGGTACAAATCAAATTTTCTGGATTACCATTAAGTATTTTGTTAGTTAACTTTATTGAACACTTTCTCTACAAAGCATTGGCCCAAAAATTATGGGAAAACTGGGCAGAGTGAGACTAAGAATTCTAGTCAAGCTCCCTCACTCCCTACTTTCTCAAAAAAAAAAAGTCAGAATGCATCAGACTGAATTCCAAAGAGAAAAGCCAAGAATAAGTCACCCCTAGTAATTTTACCAGCCCAAGGGAGCTTAGGGAAGCTGGAGAGACAGTCTACTCATTCTAAGAAAGCAAGAATAGACAACTGAGAAAGAAGAGGAAAGGTGAAACCTTTAAATAAATGGGGTCAGAAGGACAAAAACACAAAACTAGCTAAGGAGATGGCCAATGCAACAAAAATGAAAAAAAAATTTTAAACTATGTTGGGACAAGAAGATGAAGGAATGGATATAACTGCTGCATGGGTGGGTGGGGCCAATGATAATGAATGAAGTAAAGGCAAAATTAGCTCTAATTTTGCTTTTGTCTATCCAAAGGAGGACTCATTTTTGGACCGGGTAATCATAATGGGAGTCTAAAGCCATGTGGAGAGTACCTCAAATGATGTGTCCATGTGGAAAACATGGAGTTTTCTTCCAAAAGAATTGTGATGATACAGACTGGAAATGTCTTATAGAGATTGTGAAGTGTGTGGATATTTTACAATGACTTTTGGTAAACTAACCACATGATAAAGAGAAGGTTCTTTGTTTGGCTATGGGGGGATTCTCTGATTAGCTTTCAGCTTTAGACTCTACTCTTTACCTTAGCTCTCCTTGCTTTATTCAATGCCTCTTTCGGTCATGATGTCCTAGGAGAGGTCATTCTGTAAAGAGAGAAGCTATGGGGTATCTATGTATGTACTCCGTATGTATCTTATGGGGTCTTCTTCCTTCTCATGGCATGTGAACCTGTGAAAGTGACTTTGTCCTCAGCTTCTGCATTTGTTCATTTCTGTTCTGTGAGTTTTTGAAAGGTCCAGAAGGCTACTTCAGCATTCCAGAATTCAGAAGGTATATTGGTGTCCCAGAATTCCAGGCTAGGTTTTGCAACTAGGAGCAAAGAATCAAAGATCGACCTTCAGTATTCAGGCTAGTAGATCACTGAGATGACAATTCATTTGGTACTTATAACTCAACCAAACAAAAACTTGGTGGAATCAATGCTTTGTATGAACTAAGTTGAGTCTATTCCTTCCCTGACCTCTAGAAACTGAGGTGGTATAGAGGATACTATACTACACAAAATAGTGGGGAAGAATTCTGTATGTATCTTTTTGCTATTTCTTTGAAGTAAATACTCTTCTGTAAAATATACCCAAAATTAAGTGATTAAGTGAAACAAGGGCACTAGCTACTGCCTATGAACAATGAACAGTTGTTTAGAGCTTGAGCTGATGACCTCAGTAAAAAGAGACTCCCCACAAAACCCAAAGTCTGACTGGCCAATTGATAGAGTTGTTGCAAAGATGATTTCTACGAAGTTATGCATTGAACCAGGTGGCATAGTACATTCCAGTAGACCCTCCTTTAAAAAACAGAAATAAAAGGATGAGAATATGTGTGGTTTGGGGGCAGATGGCATTCCCCAATCTTACCTGATAGTCAAGGCAAGGGTTAATGGAGTCCTGTGTAAATGCTGTTTTTTCTCAAAACATAAGTTCCTCTTAGTGAAGGGAATTTCCATTTTTGTCCTTTTTCCCCTTCCAACGCCCCCCCCCAAATTTTCCACATTGTGTGGTGCATAGTAGGTGCTTAATGAATCCTTATTGAACTTAACTGGGGCTAGGAAAGATGAAGAATATAAGCTCCTTAAGAATAGGGATTATTTTAATTTCTGTCACTGTGTCTCTAGTACTGATTACAGTACCTTGAACAGGGGCAGTATTTAGAAAGCATCTGTTAAACTGAACTGAATTTGTTCTAGCTCTAAGTTTCTGGGATTCTTAGATATATGGCAGGCTGGACTTGAAACCTGTTTTTCTCTGTCTTCTTATCTCTTCTCAGTTGAATAAAATTAAACTCCTACCCCAAGTACAAACTTTTACAACTAGAAATTATATAATTAGTCATAAACAATGTGCAAAAAATACATAAATAGGAAATATTAGATTGCAAATGTAAAATGTCCTTAAAAATAATATACCTATGATGAGAAAACAATCAAATACTTGACCAAGTAGTGGTTTACCTGAACAACTTATAAATGATAATGGGATATTTCTTATGCTACAGGCAGGGAAATGGTTATCCTAAACCAGGTTATGACATTAGGACAAAAAAATCAACAGCTCTGGGAAAGAAAATGAGTTATATGTGGTCTATAACCTTCTTGGCCTAAAGAAGAGGAAACTTCCATGGCTTCATTTCCTTTTAAAACTGACAGAGTAAGGGGAGAACTAAAAAGAATAATAACTCCCTAGCAGATCTAGCACGTTTGAGGGGCTATGTGAAGATGATTAGCTCTGAAGCATAAGATGTATTTGGTAAATAGCTACTAGTGCAGTTAGTCCAATAGGGAGAAAATGAACTGGACTAGGGTTTAAATACTGATTCTCCCATGTTAATTTGGACATTTCTGTCTCTGAACTAGAGATACTTGGACTTAGATCAGTTGGTTAATAATGTCAATGGTTCCATTTGTTGAAAATTTTAAAGTTTGCTTTCAGAGAATTTGAGTGAAAAGCAAGCAAGTATATTGAAACTTTTCAGAATAGTATCACCAACAAATTGATGTTTTGAAAAGGGGGGCGGTTGAGGAAGAAAGATAATGAGATGGATTCTTTTTTTTATAAATGTTGAGTTTGAGATACTTATGGGACTTCTAGTGTGGGACTTCCACAAGACAGTTGATGATATGAGACTAAAGCTCAAAAGAGATTAGGGTTGGCTATATAACTTATGTAGAGAGATGGTAATTGAAGCTATGGGAGATGATGAGGTCACCAAATGAAGTAATATTAAGGTAAATGAAGAGAGGGATCAGGACAGAATCTTGAGAACTCATGGTTAGCAAGTATTATCTGAAAGAAGACCCAGAAAATAAGACTGAGAAATATCATTCAGATAGGTAGGAGAACCAGGAGAGAACAGCATAATGAAAATCTAGACAGGAGAGAAGATCCAAGAGGAAAGTATAATTAACCGTCTCCGAGACTGCAGAGATGTCAAGAAGGATGAAGATTTAGAAAAAGTCATCTCTTACTGTAGAGATTGATTGGTTATCTGAAGAGAGTAGTTTCTGTTGAATAATTCTTTTAGAAACAAGACTGCAGAAGGCTGAGAAAAAATAAAAGGAGATGAAGTAGAGGCACGTAATGGAAATGGCTTCCTCAAACAGGTAAGCTGATATAGGAGTAATGGAGGGCTATGGGTAGTAGGGATGGTAGGATTAAATAAATGGACTTTTAATGATGGGAGAGGCATGAAGGTTTGTAGGTCTCAAAGAAGGAGCCAGTAGGCAGGGAGACACTGAAGATTAAAGAGGTAGGAGGGACAGTGGCGGGGACAAGCTGCTGCAGAAGCTAGGATAGAATGAGATCAGAGATTGATTTCAAGGGGTTTGTCTTTGCAAAGAGAAGGGCCATCACTTCATGACAGTCAGGAGTGTGTCAGGAAATAGTTGAAGGAAGCTCTCAGTGACATGAGATGAGGAGGAGAGAAGAGGTAGTTCTTAAGGAATGGTTTCAATTTTCTAAATGAAGTCTTAGATAAGGTCTTCATCTGAGAATATGGAGGAAGGGAGAGCCATTGGAAACTTAAAGAGAGAAGAAAAGGTTTAGAATAGACACGGTGGTAAGTGGGCTATCAAATTGACTCTGAAGGTATAAAAGTATTGCCTGAAAAATGAAGACTTAATTGAGTTAATATAACCTAAATTTTGGTGGACTGAGTCAACATGATTTCATGACTTTCTCTAACTCCATTCAGCAACATATGAATAGGAGTGAATAGTGAGAATAGGTAGTGAGAATAGGATAGGGCAGTGGTTCTCAACCTGTGGGTCATGACCCCTTTGGGGTTGAATGACGCTTTCACATGGGTCACAGGGGTCACCTAAGACCATCAAAAACACATATTTCTGATGGTCTTAGGGATCTCCTCTATCCATCTCCAGGTGGGTCCGCCCACATGCAGACACACCCACATACAACTATTAAAGGGTTGCAGCATTAGGAAGGTTGAGAACCACTGGACTAGGTTTTGGTAAGGCATGATTGGCAATGAAACAAGGGAATAAGAGATTTTAATGAAAAGCATATTATTAAATTGAACTAATTCATCATGACATCAAGAGAGAAGAGAGTATAGCCAGTTCAAGGTAGTTTGCCTGGAAAGAAATGAGGGCAGGGGAAGCAGAGGCCAAGATGAAGTCAAAGAACAGGTTTAGAGGTCATAAGATAGAGGGGAGAACGGAATAATAAAAGATTAGGATCCGATAAAGGAATTTTGAAGTTACTGAACATGGAAGGGGGACACTTATTGATGGTAAGTTACACATTTTTTTTGAGTGTGACTAAAGTGTAGTGGAGAAGTACTCCTTGGACTTTAGTAGACTGAGGAACTGATAAGTTAGTGTTTTAACCTGTTGAAAGTCTGAGGGGTTGAGAAAAGGTCTGTTAGCAGTTACTGAAAGTGTTGAGGATAGAAGATATGAGAAACATGTTCTCAAGGCAATAGGGAGCCAATAAAGTTTCTTGAGAAAGGTGGTATTATTGGGGTTTTTTTTGGAGGGCAGTTGGGGTTAAGTGACTTGCCCAAGGTCACACGGCTAGTTTTTTGTGTTAAGTGTCTGAGGCAGAATTTGAACTCAGGTACTCCTGACTCCAGGGCTGCTGCTCTATTCACTGCGCCACCTAGCCACCCCAAAGTGGTATTATTGTCAGGGCTTTAGGAAGATGAACTCCAGATGAGTAGAGAAGAAAATTAAAGTTGAGTCTAGTTAGGGGGTTATTTCAATATTCCAGACAAGACATGAAAAGGCATTGAATTCTTTTGATCTCATAGGTATGAGGAATATCTAGCATGGAAAATCATTCTACTGATATAAACAGACCATTTCTTTGTAACTTGTAGTTTTAGAGAAGTTTGTCTGGGCATTGGGAGGTTAAATGACTTGCCCAGGGAGATACATCCTGCATCTCAAGTGTACTAGAAACTAATTTTTCCTGACTCCAAAGATTTGTTTCCACTGTGACAGATCCTTCCTGTGTTAGGCATATTAAATGTTGCTATTCTCATTTTATTGATGAGGAAACAATCTTAGTGAGCTTGAATGCTTTGGCTACAGTCATTCTCTTATACCATACTCTTATTTTAAAGATTTGCTTCCAGTTTTAAATCTCATTTTCTTCAGTCTCTTCTGGCTAAATTTCTATGATTTCTGGAAAGATAGTTCATGGAGCATACCCTGGGAAGAGTTTTGCTTCTCCTACTCCAAATCTTCATCTAACTAGCATTTTGATGTGCTACTGGCAATTTGGGTTGATTCTATAAACAGATTAAAAGAAAGGCTACTGATTATAGGAGGAGAGAGACAGCATAGAAGGAATCCTCCCTGACAACTTTCCTATAATGTTAAAATTTGCTTCCCAGAAACTCTACTCTTGGTTCTAATTCTGATTACAGAAACTAAATAATAAGTTAAGGATAAGTGTCTTTTAAGCATTTACTATGTGCCAGACACTGTGATATGTACTGAGAATATAAAGTAAAATCAGTCCCTGCTTTTAAGGAGTTACATCTTAAACTAAAGAAGTCCATTTTTCTTCCATATAATTGCCTTTCAACAAGGAACTTAATTTAGTATTTTTAAAGACAAGCACTAGCAGCTTTTCAGAAGAATGCTACTGTGAATAGCTTTTAAGTTTCTGATTACACAGTATAGTGAACAGTCTATTTATCCCAAAACTAATTGAAGCAAAACATTCACAGAAAATTGAGGTAAGCATTCATAATATTACAACTTATCACAGATAATCAAAATATGGCATTCACAACAACTTATAACAGAAAATGGCCATATAATTTCCTCTACAGTGGTTACAGAATTTTAAACAAAGAACAATCATTTAGTAACTTAATGATTCACAAAATCCTTAATTCAATCACAAATTATAATAGTCAAAGTTTTCCACTTATGGGGCATACTAGGTTACAAATCAATAATTCATTCAGTCATCAATCACTAAGTACAATCATTTAGTCAATCAATCATCCTTCATTATTCACTATTCAATCATTAGAAACTACACAGACACTCCACCTCTTCATCACTAGTAAGCTTATAATCTCTCAGTCAGTGCAGAGTATCCAAGCAAAGTCTTCTTTCATCTTGACTCAGGGTGGTTTCTCAGATTTCCTGGATCCCTTTTCATGGTCCCAGATCCTACCTGGATTCACCAAACTGTCACCTGGGTTAAAGGCAGACAGTTCCCAGGTCCTCATCCAGCTCTCTGTGCAGTTCCTGCTCCACAGTGTCCAGTCCATCTCAAACCGTTCATAGTCTCTGTTCCTAGGAAGTCAAAGGCCCAACAAAGCCACAAACAAGTTTATGAAAAGTACCAGCATCACAGTCATGCTTCCTCAGTCCCCTGGCAGCTTCAACTGACCCTCAGATTTAGCAGAAATCTCATCTGGCTCCCAGAATCAAAATCACTCCATCCAGGTTTTCAAAATCAAAATGATTCTATTCAGCCTGGGGGAGGCTTTCCTCTTCAATCTCTCTGGTGGCAGCAGCTTCTGCCTCCATGGAGTTCACTCCACAAAGATCTCTCTCAGTTACCAATTCTCACTTTTCTTCTCAATTATCAGTCCAGTGATAGCAGCCCATCCTCCAGATGCTGCTGAGAGAAATTTCTCTCTTTCTTCAGAAGCAGCAGCTTCTGCTGCAAGATCCTTGTCCCAAGAAATTCTGACTCTGGGTTTTTCTGGGTTTTTCTCTAATTCTGGGTTTTTCCTCATAAACAATATTGCCCCTCCTTGTTCAGCCCCTTCCTTTTATATCAGCAACAGGAGACAGGAGTTCATACCTTCTGTTTCCCCAACAAAGGCTTGATCAATTACTAAGTGCTAAGTGCCTGCACAAAGGGATCTTCAAATTCAAATTGCATTGCCATTACAGTATTATATTAAGTAGTCTTAAAAAATAGTTAATGTAATAATAGTATTGAGCTTTAAGGTTTGCTAGACACTTTAAAAATGTTGTCTCATTTTATCTTCACAACAACTGTAGAGGTAGGTTTCAGTGTTGGTGCTCCCTGGATTGGTGATGAGTACCTTATGAAATCTTGATTTCTTGTATCCTAATAGCAATGTCCCAAATAAATATTTTGGTTTTGTTTTGGAGAAGGAGAGTTTATTATATGGGCTTTGCACTGCACAAGCATGGCTTCTTAATGACAGGCACAGAAGTTGTCCATTCGTTTATCTTTTCATTCCACTCAGTCATTTCTCCACTCAGTTAGAGTGGGGATTCAGTGAATACAAAATTGACAGCATTGTATTTTCTATTTCTGTTTCTGCCAAGATTGTAGTACTACATGCTCATGTTATTACATTTCTGTCATGTTTCGCTATTTGGAGGTCATGGGGATGCAGCCTATAAATCACAAAATACATTTATTATTTGTCATCCTGGCTACCTGAACTGTCCAAATTATATGAATGTAATAAACTGTCTACAATACATAGTGCACCCAGTCTTTCTTATGTTTGTCATGAGATCACAAAGGAAATTCCTAATCATGAAGATTAATTTCATCTGGCCCTATATTTTAATAATGTGAGGCATTTAATGAGCAAAACAATGGTTTAATGAGAAGTCACAAATTAGATATGAGTCTGGAATATATTCTTAGAGGAAAAGTTATTTGGGCTTTTGTATGTTCTCTTTCTCAAAAGAAAGAATTCCAAGTCCTGATCCAGATTATGAGAAAATGTCATAATACAATATATCACAAAGAAGAGAAAAAAATTATTGCAGAAATTATAGACCTCACAAAAGCAAGATTCCAACACCAATGAAATGCTAGATTATATAGTAAAGTGTGATTGGTAATTAAAATATCAACCATTACCCCCATGACATTGTAGTATTTATAAACCACTTTGGGTAATTTTTATTATAGAAAGTTATTTATTATTTATTTTCTTAAACATTTACCAATTATATGTAGAAAAACTTTAACAATTTTTTGGAACTTTTGCATTAACTTTTTTGAGTTAACTTTTGAAGGAATCTCCCTGTCTCCTGATCCTTCACTATCTTTGAGAAGGTAAGCAATTTAATATCAATAATACCTGTGAAGTCATGCAAAATATATTTCCATATTAGCCAGTAGCAAAAGAAAACAGACCAAAAATAAAGAAAATAAAAATAAGTTTCCTTCCTACCACTTTCAGAGTTCATTAGTTTTCTGTCTCTGGAAGTGGATAGCATATTTCATCACAGGTCCTTTGAAACTGTCTTGGATCATTGTCTTGATCAGAGTAGTTAAGTTTTTCACAATTGATCATCCATACAATATTGCTGTTACTGCATACAATGTTATCCTGATTCTTCCTCCTTCACTTTGCATCAGTTCATTTATGTCTTAGCTGAGGTTTATGTTTGTTTGTTTATTTTTTTCCCTGAAACCACCACCATTGTCATTACCAATAGCACAAGAGTATCCCATAAAATCATATACCAGAACTTGTTTAACTTCCTCATTTGATGGGCATTCCCTTGACTTCCAATACTTTGCCACCACAAAAGGAGTTGCTATAAATATTTTTTGTTCAAATAGCTCCTTTTCCTTTTCTTTAATCTATTTGGGATACAGACCTAAATTGTGGTATTGCTAATGCAAAGAGTATGCAAAGTTCTATATGTCTTTAGGCATAATTCCAAATTGTTCTGCAGAAAGGTTGGACTTGTTCACAACTCAACCAAAAGTGCATTAATGTCCTATATCTTTCCATATTCCCTCTAACACTTGTTATTTTTTCTTTTATCATGTTAGCTAATTTGATGTTTGTGAAGTTTTTCTTTCTTTTGTATTTCTCTAATCCAGCAGTTCTCAACCTGTGGATCTCAACCCCTGTAGGGGTCAAATGGGGTCACCTAAGACCATTGGAAAACACATATTTCCGATTCTCTTAGGAACTGAGACACCACTCCTCTATCCGTCTCCAGGCAGGTCTGCCCACATGCAGATATGCTCATATACAAGTATTAAAGGGTCACGGCATTAGGAAGGCTGAGAACCACTGCTCTAATCAGTAGTGATTTGGAACATTTATGTGACTATCAATAGCTTTGATTCTTTTTATGAAAACTTCTTGTTCATATCCTTCAACCATTTGTCAAATGGAGAATGGTTCTTATTTTTAATAAATTTGGCTCAGTTCCCTAAATATTTGAGAAATTAAGTCTTTAGCAGAGAAACTTGCATTTGTTGTAAAAAAATGTTCTCTCCATTTGTTTTCCTTCTAATTTTGAATATATTATGCTTAGTTTGTACAAAAGCTATTAAATTTCATATAATCAAAATGATCTGTTTCACTCCCCATGATCTTCTCTATCTCATCTTTGTTCATAAACTCTTCCTTTATCCATAGATATGAAAAGTACAATTTTCTGTATTACTTTAATTTACTTATGTCTAAATAATTTTTGTATTCAGTGAATCCCTACTCTCACTACCTGGAGAAATGACTAAGCAGAATGAAAAGATAAATGAATGAATGACTTCTGTGCTGTTGTTAAGAAGTCATTCTTAAACAGCTAGGATCTGAGTTCTAATTTGGTTTCAGGAAATTACTGGCTATGTAACCCCGAAAAAATCATTTAATTTGTATCTGCCTCAGTTTCTTCATTTGTAAAATGGGTATAATAGCAACACCTCCCTCAGGTAGTCCAATAATTTTTAAATTATCTCTAATATGTGTGTGTAAGATAAGGTTTTTTAGATGAAATATTACACATATTATTCTATTTTCCTGTTCTTTCTTTTGACTTTGTTTTACTGTTTCTTGTTGTCTTATGGAATCATTAATTTTTACTTGCCCAATTTTAATTTTAAAGAATTATTTTCTTCAGTGAGTCTTTTCTACTTGACCAATTTTGGCAAAGTTTTTTTTAAGGCATTATTATCTTCAATATTTTTGTGCCTTTTTTTAACTAAGCTGTTAATTGTCTTTTCATGATTTTCTTTCATTGCTTTCACTATTACCCAATTT
>JAQQSW010002917.1:0-14822 GCA_028646575.1 Pseudocheirus occidentalis
TTGTAACAGTTATCCCTTTACTCTTCTGTATGAGATGATTAACCCCATTCTGTCTCTCCCTGCCTCCTCTCCTATTCCTCTCACACCTCTCAGTTTCACCTTTTAAAATATCATCCCTTCCTATTTAATTGATTCTGTGCCCTCTGTCTATGTACACATATATGCACACACTCACATATGTGTTCCTATGCATATATCCTCCTATATAGAAATATGTGTATATATTCATAAACACACATTTATATTCACTTCTTCTATCCTCATACTGAGAAAAGTTTTAAAGTTACAATTATCATTTTTCCATGTTGGCATATCAATAGTTCAACTTTATTTGATAAGTTCCTTATGATTTCTTTTCTGTGTTTACCTTCTCATGCTTCTAGTATTTGAATGTCAAATTTTCTATTCAGTACTGTTTTTTTCCTCAAGAATACTTGAAAGTCCTCCACCTTATTGAATGACCATATTTTCCCCTGAAAAATTATGCTCAGTTTTTCTGGGTAGGTGATTCTTGGTTTTAATCCTAGCTCCCTTGATCTCTGGAATATCATATTCCAGGCTCTTCAGTCCCTTAATATAGAAGCTGCTAGATCCTGGGTTATCCTAATTGTGTTTCCACAGTATTCAGATTATTACTTCTTGGCAGCATGTAATATTTTCTCCTTGATCTGAGGACTCCAGAACCTTGCTAGAACATTCCTAGGAGTTTTCTTTTTGGGATCTTTTTCAAGAGGTGATAGGTAAATTCTTTCAAGTTCTATTTTTACCCTCTGGTTCTAAAATATGAGGCTATTTTCCTTGAGAATTCCTTGAAGGATGATTTCTAGGTTCTTTTTATGATCATGGCTTTCAGATAGTCCAGTAATTTTTAAATTGTCTCTCCTGTATCTATTTTCCAGGTCAATGGTTTTTTTTTAAGGAGATATTTCACATTGCCTTCTATTTTTTCAATTTTTTGGATCTGTTTAATAGTATATTGATTTCTCATAAAGTCATTTGCTTCCATTTGTTCCACTCTAACTCTGAAGGAATTATTCTCTTCAGTGAGCTTTTGAGATTCTTTTTCCATCTGGCAAATTTGGCTTTTTAAGGCATTCTTCTCCTCATTGGGTTTTTGGGCCCCTTTTGCCGTTTGAGTTAATTTTTTATGGTGTTGTTTTCTTCGGTCAAGTTGTTGACTCTTTCTTCATGATTTTCTTGCATCATTCTCATTTCTTGTCCCAATTTTTCCTCCATTTCTCTTACTTGATTTTCAGAATCCTTCGTGAGCTCCTCCTTGGCCTATAACCAGCTTACATTTTACATGGAAGCTTTTGCTGCAGGAGTTCTGACTGTGTTGTCTTGCTCCCATTCCATGCTTTTATCCTTTTTGTCCCCAGAAGAGGAATCTAAAGTTGGATTACTGTTCTTGCTTTGCTTCCTTTGCCTGCTCATTTTGACAGTCAATTACTTGACTTTTGGGCTATGTAGAAATCTGCTTTCAGAGGGGGAGAGCTTTTTCCCAAATCACAGGGGTTTTTGCAGTTGACAGAGCTATTTGGGGGCTGCCCTCCCTGCAGCCCCCACCAGCTTTGTCTCACTGGTCGTGCACCTCAGGACCACCACCCAAGCCCACTATCCCAACCCAGGCAGGTTAAGGCAAGAGCACTTAGCTTCCTTTCACTTCAGCATTTAGAGGCCATTGTAGGGTTATTTTGGCCTAATTTCAATATTATTGTGTCTCAGGGAATAGGAAAGCCAGTTCACAGTTACCAGAGAGGGAAGCATCAACATCTGGCTTTTTCAAAGCAGGGGGGCTCAACAGCTTCCCAGAGTCTCATTTGGCAAATCACACATCTCTTCTCAAAGTGAGCCCCCTATTCTCTGCATTTCTTACAGAGTCAAAACTTCTGATGTACCCATTCTGTGTTCTTACTAAGTAGTTTCTGTCACTGCCTTTTAGAGTTTGTTGTCCTGACCCACATTGCCTCCTTCTCCTCCCCTACTGCCCCCCTTCTCTTTTCCCCTCCTCCCCCCCACTATTTTCCACTGTGCCTCACTCCTAGAAAAATACCCATTCAAATTGATTGAGAAGACACTTCCCCATGGCAGGATTATCCACTCTTATGTCCCTGATTATACAGCCAGCCACTAAACTTCATTTTCACATTGATCGCTTTTCCTTCCTCATTTGCCTCAAAACCCACTAACTGGGTCCATGCTTTCCTGTTCCCCAAGGCTCAGGGTGTTCCATGATCTCTAACTCTACCCTGCTCAAGGGAAGACAAGTGTTTTATCCAAGCACCATAATAACAATAATAAGGATGATAATAATAGTCATAGTGGAAATTTTAATGATAAGAAGTGCTAGCACTTAAATTATATCTACTTTGTGTTCGGGCTGTGCTAAGCCCTTTGCAAATACTATCTTATTGGATCATACAACAACCCTGGAAGGTAAGTACTCTTATTAGCTCTCTTTTACAGTTGAGAAAACTGTAGCAGACCCAAGTTGCCTGCAGACAACACTCAGCACAAGGTCCCCATTTCATTTCACAGAATATCTCCCTTTTCCCGTAAGATCATTCATCAGGGGTATTCTCTCCTGCTACCAAAACAAAGTCTTGTCTTTTACCTTTCTTATCCTTTCCTCTGCCTCCCATCTACTTCCCTTCAGGCTCTTCCTAGGAAACTACAGGAGTTTTCTTTCCCTGATTGCAAATCCTCAACTTGACCAGGGCATATCACATACTCTCCTATATACTCTTTCTTTCTTCCTCTTTCGTTGCACCATTCCATTTTGTAATTTTGTCCCACAAAAACCCTGATTAATTTGTAGATGGAGTGTTGTAGAGTCAGTCCATAAATGCCTCAGGTTTTTCTCCTATCATCACCTTGGCTTGACTTCCACCTTGATCTCTGTCTCCTTATGTACATTTACCAAGAATTCTTTTTCTCTGGTTTCTCCTTTCAGTTGCTCTTGCTTTCCTTTACTGCTACATTTATTCACCCCTCCTGCCTTTCTGTTATTTGGTGTGTGCTAGTTGTAAATAATCCCTTCAGGTTTGGTTTTCTTTCTAAGAATATTTGGAATGCTTCCTTAATATTGAATATCCATCTTTTTTTTTATGGTCAAGCTCAGATTTATAGAGTAGTTAACCTTGTATTGCATTTTGAGGTCCATTGCTCTTTAGAACACATTTGATCCCTTCCTTTATTTTCTGGTGGGTACATAATAGTAGTGTGTTATTTGAATTTCTTTCCCTTAGTATTTGAAGGTCTTTCTCCTGGTCACTTGTAGAATTTGTTCTTTCTCCTGGTCACTTGTAGAATTTGTTATTCCTCTATCGAATTGTTAAATTTGGCCATTCTGTGTCTTGGAATTTGTGGCCTTTGGGTTTTTTCCCTGTAGGTGATCTTTGGATTTTTTTGATTGGAACTTTGTTCAGTAGTTCTGGACAGTTTACTTATATCATTTCACGCATTATAGCGATTAGGTTTTTTGACCTGTGTTTTACTGGGAGATCTATAATCCTAGATTGTCTCTATTCATCCTGTCTAGAGCAATATGTTTTGCTTTTATGGACGTTGTGCTTCCTTTGAATGTTAAGACTTTTTACTTTTCTTTTTCCAAATTATCCTTCATTTCTCTTTATATGCATTTCCAGTCAGTTATCCTCTCTTGTTTCTTTACTGAGACTTGCCACTGCAGATTAAAGTTTTGTTCTTCTGTTAATTATTTCTCCTACGTAGGTCATAAATTCTATTTTCACAGTTCTCATTTCTCTTTTAAACCATTCTGGCACAGTATGACAAAATTCATAGGGTCCTGTCTCATCAAATGTTAAATTACTTTCCTTTGTTTTTCAGTTTTTTAAATAGATGTCTGAACTTATTTGTTAGGTCTGGAGATCATATTTACTTTTTTTCCTGTTTTTTCTACTATTAATGTTTTTCCTTTTGGCTTATCTGCTCATATTAAATGTCTTTGAATTTCCTTTTTCTTGAGATCTTTGGTGATTTTAGTCTTTTTGCTTTTCTTTTCCCTTCTTGTTCACTTTCTGACTCCTTCCCCCTCTGTGGTTTTCCTGGGACGTGATTCTCAAAGCATCCTACCTTCCTGGCTACTTCATGATTCACTGCCTTAAGTATCTGTCCCAAGTAATTTAAGAGGAACAGAACTGAATATAGTGGATGCTGATCTCTTTCCTTCAGACAAACTGTAAAGTTAAATAAATATTAGTTATTATTATTATTTTTGTCCTGTACATGTCCTGTGCTTTCCCACTTCTCTGCTTTTACTGACGTATGCTTGGAATGATATCTTCTGACCCTTTCTTTGTTGAAATTATACCTATTGTATAATGCTCAGCTCAAATCCTACTTCATGCCTTTCCTTTTTCCTCCATTCAGTATTTGTATTTATTTTATTCTTCCACTAAACTGTAAGCACCCTGATGCTAGGGTCTGTGGCCCATTTATTCTTTGCATTTTTCCTAGTACTAGTGCATTTTCTATACTTCATAAATGCTTAATGTTTTTTGCATGAATTCATGAAAATGAAGCTATGGTAAGAGGAAGAAAAGACATATTTGAATGATGTGTGCATGCCAGTTTCTCTAAATTCTGTGTATAGAGACCATTTCTTATCAAAAAGCTAATTTCCCCTGACATCTAGAATTCTTAAATACTTATTGAATGCATAAATAGAAATGTTTTTTCCTTGTAAATTACAGATTTGTTTTTTGAAAATATTTTTATTTTTTTTTAAACGTGGTCTTTATTTCCAAATACATTTTCTTTGTTTTCCTACCCATTGAGTTATCTCTTATCTATTTATTTATTTTTTGGAGGGGAGAAGGTAGGGCAATTGGGGTTAAGTGACTTGCCCAGGGTCACACAGCTGATTTTGTTTTGTGTTGTGTCTGAGGCTGGATTTGAACTCTGGTCCTCCTGACTCCAGGGCTGGTGCTGTATTCACTGAGCCCCCTAGCTGTCCCAGAGTTATCTTATAACAAAGAATAAAATGAAAGATAAAAAAGCAATTCGGCAAAACCAGACAGTTTACCTACCATGTCTGAAAATATTTAAAATCTTCCATATGCATAATCCCCTGTCTCTCCAAAGAAGGGATAGCAGTGCAATTTCTTAAATCTTCTAAGACAAGAATTCTTTAAAAAAAAAAAACCAAACCAAAACAATATTTCATTTTTTTTCTCAATTCCATGTAAAAACAATTTTTAGCATTCGTTTTTATTATCATTATTATTTTTGCTTTTTTGAGGTGGGGAGGGCAGGGCAGTTGGGTTTAAGTGACTTGCCCAAGGTCACATGGCTAGTAAGTGTCTGAGGTCAGATTTGAACTCAGGTCCTCCTGACTCCAGGGCTGGTGCTCCATTCACCACACCACCTAGCCACCCCTTAACATTCATTTGTTTATTTTATTTTTTTTTATTTTTTGGAAGGGGGACCGCTGGGCAGTTGGGGTTAAGTGACTTGCCCAAGGTCACACGGCTAGTAAGTGTTAAATGTCTGAGGCTGGATTTGAACTCAGGTTCTCCTTACTCCAGAGCCAGTGCTCTACTCATTGTGCCACCTAGCCACCCCTTTTTAAGATTTCGAGTTCAAAATTTTCTCCCTCTCTTCTTTACCTCTCTTATTCCTAAGCATTTAAAATGGTAAGCATTTTAATGGTGATTATATATGTGCAATCATGCTAAACATATTTCCATGTTTGTAGTGTTGTGAAAGAAGAAAAAGGGAAAAAGGCGGGGGGAACCTACCAAAAGAATAATGTGAAAAAGAGTATGTTTTGTTCTGTGTTGAGAGTCCATCAGTTAGTTCTTTCTCTGCAGGTAGATAGCGTTTTTCATCATTGGTCCTTTTGAATTGTCTTGGATCATTATATTGCTGAGGATAGCTAATCCATTCACAGTTGATCATCATATGATATTGATATTATAAGGCAAGAATTCTCAAAGTTTTCTGTGTCATGTACTCCTTTGGTAATCTGGTAAAGCCTATGGACCCATTCTCAGAATAATGTTTTTAAATGCATAAAATAAAATGCATCAGATTATAATGGAAGCCAGTTATATTGAAATGCATTTAACAAAATATTTATAAGAACACATGGGGTTCTTTATATTTATTTATAGACCCCTGGTTGAGGCAAAGCATAGTCATTATAATTATTTCTTCAGTTATTTATTCGGTTTTATCTTTTTCCTTTTCCATTCATATTTTTGTCATTGTTCAAATTGTTTTGTTTGTTTCACTTGGAATAGTTCATATAAGTTTTCCCGTGCTTCTCAGAATTCTTCAGAGAACAAATAGGAAATGGATATACTTTCTTATTGGAATTGATTATAAGTAGTTAACTTTTATATGACTTTTCAAGGTTTTTAAAGTTCTTTATACATATTATCTCTTTTAATCTTTATAGTAACTATGGTATTGTTATTGTTTTCATTTTGCAAATAACAAAATTGAGGCTGAGAGAGCTTAAGTGACTTATTCTAAGCCGTGTCTGAGGTAGGTCAGTTAGGTGGTAAAGTAGAACACTTGGCTTGGAATCAGGAAGACTCATCTTCCTGAGTTCAAATGTGGCCTCAGGCAGTTAACTGTATGACCCTGGGTGAGTCATTTAATCCTGTTTGCCTCATTTGTAAAATGACCTGGAGAAGAAAAAAAGCAAAACACTCCAGTATCTTTGCCAAGAAAACCCCAACCATGGTGATGAAGAGTAGGACATGACTGAAAAGGACAAACAACACAGTGTCTGAGGTAGGATCTGAACTTTAGTGTGCCTGATTCCCAAGTGTAGGCCTCTATCTACAATGACATCTGATAAATAGGGGAACTGCATTTTTCCTGAAATAAAGTGATCCTGGAGTAAGACAGTGACAATAATGGACTGTGATTCCATAAACTTAGACAATGAAAAGGAGAGCTTATGGAAAATTTCTTCTTGAAAGCTAAGTTGTTTTTTGAACCTTGCCCACAAATTCTAATTGCTCCTAAAATGACTTGAGGATAATGTGAAAAACAAGTCTTTTTATGTCCAATAGAAATTATTCAAGAATTTTTATAGAGAAGTACCTAGATTTGATACTGAGTGGTCGTTGAGTATCAGTGACCAAGGAACTGTCAAAAAAATAATACAAAAATTCTTCAGTATGTAGCCTCTTAGCAGTCAGTTACAACTGGCAAGGAATACATCTTTAGGATTTTAACAGTGCAAGTCTCTGGTGGACATCTGAAACCCAGGTGGTTTGTCCTATGATGATTCTGATGAATTATAGATTTATTAAACCTATACTATATTGTAGGGACTTGACTAGGCACTGGAGTTACAAATAGTAAAGTTCTAGAATGACCTTGGAATGCTTGAGTGATTCCTTGATGTTTTCCCTTTTCCTGGTACCTTCCCAGCATGGAATGCTGAGGGGGCTGAGCAGATATAATTGGAAGGTTAGAGGGAACTTGGTTTGAATCATCTCTGCAGGATTTAAGTTTTTTTAAATTAATTTTTCTTATTTATCAAGCATTGATTTTTTTTCCCTGCCTTTCAACTTCCCTGCCCCTTGCTAAAAGGAAAAAAAAGACACAAGGATAAAAAAAAACCTTTATAATAAATATACATATTCAAGCAAAACAAATTTCTATATTGGACACGTCCAAAAATACATGTCTCATTATGCACTGTCCATTACATATTATGCACTAGTCCATTACCTCTGTCATTAGATGAGCAGCATTCTTCTTTATTGATAGTCTGGTTGATTATTTTATTGATTAGAGTTGTCTTTGAAAATTGATCATTTAAAAAATATTGTAGAGTATTAAAATTTTAAATAATTAGTTATATTCATTTACTTTGTTAAAACACTTATGGATATTCATTATATAAAATTATGATGACCTACCGGGATTCAGAATCACTGGGATATGACTAAGTATGACAGCATTCATCATTGAGTGGAGGATTACAATCCTCTTCCCAAGAGCATCTGGGAGAAGTGCTATGCATGCGAAGAAAGGCACAAGGTCTGATGATCAGATGAGAAATCCCATTTCACTACTCCTGTTCCTTCAGAAGGCTTCAGATTAGGCAGGAAAAGGCAAGTAAACATATACAGCATAAGGAAAGCCTGCTGTACACCAGCTTTCTTCTTTCTCCTTCCTCAAGGGTCAGGCATAGCAGGAGATGGAAAGCTTGAAGCCAAAGAGAAAGTTGCTCCTTTTTGCACTGGAGCATCTCCACAATTAAAGTTGGGAGATCAGGCTGGCAGTAGGAGGTGGGAGGGTGTCAGAAATAAAAGTTGACCCTGCCTGACATCTTCCCCTTGGGGACGTTCATATCAAGAAATGGAAGGCTCAGGGTCAGACAAAGGTCTAGCTGCTTTTCTCATGTGAGGGTGAAAATCAGGTGGTATAGCAAACAGTAGTAGACTCCTGTAGCTGGGGAAGATCCCCTTGGACTATACCCATTCCCTTAGGGGAAGTGCATAATGGGAGATGGAAATTAAGTGGAAAGGTGAGATTGGAGGTAAGAGGAAAGTCTGGCTTTGCCTACCAAATTCTGATTCAGAGTTAAAATTTTTGTGTTCCTACAATTCCACAGGCCTCCTTTGCAGCTTATATTTTTGTCATTTAAGTTTTTGAGTGTGTTTGTTTAACGATAGGCTAGAATAGGCCATTTACAGAATTTAAATCTAAATGTTATCATGTCCACTAATTGTTGGCAGTGCAAATTATAGAAAACACCTAAAAAAAAGTACCACATGAACATGCAACCACAGAGAAGTAAGACAATTTTTAAATGTATTTATAATATCTGTCGTCCTTGGTGCTAATTCATGACTTTTAGCTTGTGGATTAAAAATTTTAAAGGTTTATGTGTATCTCAAAAAACCCTGAAATTACACTACCACCAGATGGCGGTATTCGCCTGCCCCAAAGTGTAAGATACCTGCTTTGTCTGAAGTTCAGTGGAGTCTGAGGGCTATGATCCCTAGGGATTTATAAATGTGGGCTTTTCACTGCTTATTTTGTTATTAACAATAGTTGAAAGAGCTGAAAGGAAATGCCTAAGGTAGAGTTTGGTCCCTTTCTTGTATTTAACGATATTAACTTATTTGAGACAGAATTTCATATGCAGATTTGTTACAATTTTTCTTTTTAACTGTTATCTTCTTTTTTTTGCTTTTTTTTTTGGAGGGCAGTTGGGTTTAAGTGACTTGCCCAACGTCACATGGCTAATTTTTGGGTTAAGTGTCTGAGGCCGAATTTGAACTCAGGTCCTTCTGACTCCAAGGCTGGTGCTCTATTGACTGTGCCACCTAGCCACCCTGTAACTGTTATTATCTTAATGCAGAATCAAAACTCTGGTTATGTTAGGTTGCTTTAAAAATTGACTGTTTCCCTGGTTTTTCTTTGGGTATTGCCATTTTATTTTTTTAGAGTGTTCTATTTCTTTCTCATTACACTTTTCTTTTTATTCATCTCAGAAATCTTATCTCTTTTTCTAGAAACTTTTCTGCCTGGCATTTAAAGCCCATAATTATAGATCATAGAAGAAAATAATTGAAAACCTGTCTATAGACTAAGAGTTGTGAATTTATGGTATGTGTATTGTAGGGTAGTGCATAATACTCTTCGTTGTTGGTAATTCATAGGCCTGCTGCTGACAGTATAGGTAATGTTGATTC
This sequence comes from Pseudocheirus occidentalis, assembly GCA_028646575.1. Classification (NCBI taxonomy): domain Eukaryota; kingdom Metazoa; phylum Chordata; class Mammalia; order Diprotodontia; family Pseudocheiridae; genus Pseudocheirus; species Pseudocheirus occidentalis. The sequence continues at coordinate 9,693 of JAQQSW010002917.1, forward strand.
CATCTCACTTTACCAATTAAAATTCCAGGGATATGTTTTAGATGACTATGACTACAAGGTAGCGGAGATTGTACAAGTCCCCAACTACCTTGGCAAACATTGATCTGTGGGATTTAGGGATGGTGAGGTTTTTCACTCAGCTTCATTTGACAGATGTGGGCACTATGGCTCAGAGAGGTGATATAAGTTATAAAGGTAATAATTAACAGAATTGTCGTGTTTTTTGACAACAGTAAATGTTTCTGGTGGTATATAAATGAAGGTCTTTTGTGGGTTGAATCAGGTGAGTGACACTTGAGTAAGAGTTGTGAACCTATAATGCATTACTGAGCATCCACAGATTGAGTATGGTACATTACCAAAATCTTGAGTGTCAGGTATCAGAATTATCATTTTTAAATTTCACTCAGGCCGTGAAATGCTGTTCTTGTTATGAAGATGAGAAATCTCATCCTAGTAATTTTAATGTTTTTCTTTCCTAGCAACTGTTATTTTGCTTTCTTTCACTCAACTCTAAACCAGAGACTACCATCAAATGATTCATAGCAGTACACTGTTTTGATTCTTAAGTATTCTTCCTGCAGTTGTGTATTCTAATTTAGCTTTAGGGCTGTAATTTTCTTTTTTTCTATTAAGTAAGGTATGGTCCTTATGCTTCAGTATCTTACAGTTGGAAAAGATTTTGTGAGATCATTTTATACAACTTTACCTTTACCTTTGGGTAAATCCATATAACATCTATATTCTGTTTAAACATGGAAAGTCTATGATTTTATGTGTTTTACATTGTATAGCTCTTTTTTATTTTCTGTTCTGATGAATCCTTTAAGATATCTTGGGACCTAAGATTTTGGGATTATTGGTTATAATAAGGCTTCAAATTTGGTCCTTTCCACAGTACTATGCAGTTTCCTGAAGGTGGCAGAGTTGGTGTTCAGCTCCTACCCAGTATAAATTTTAGGGACCTTGTGCTATCTTGCTTCAGAATAGACAGGGCTGAGGGTCTCCTTCTGGGCATTTTCTGTAGTGGGCCAACTTAATGTAGCACTCAAGTTCTACTTGATTAGGCTGAATTGAATATTGATTTTTAAGGTTTTAGGGACTGCTCTTCCCACGGTTTCAGAGTTATTGAGTTCTTTCTGAAATAGATACAGACCTTCTAGATGAGAGATCCACAAAGGAGGCTATGGCCCAATGTATGTTTTTTCACCAGTCTAAAAAAGAAATGCAGTCTTAGATATGATCTTGGTTATAAAGTTAGTTTTGAAGGTATGTGCCAGACTTAAGTTACATACTGGCCAATGTACTTCCTTTTTTGGGATTAGGGCCCCTTTATTATCTTGAGGAAATTTCAGAATTTTCAGCTACTTTCAAAGATGTCCAAGATAAAGGTTCCATTAATTCTTCAGGCTTTCTAGTGTTTAATGATCTTCATTTCCCTTATTATTAAACTAAGTCTTTTGCTGCAGTTGAAAACCATTTCCTTTATTTTGATCTTTAGTAATCAACAACCTTCTTAACAGTTTTTGAGAGTATGAAGAATTAGCTTGTCAGGTTTCTTCTTTTGTCCACAGCTTGAATCTTTCTTCATAGGACTGATTTTTCAACACTTTAGTTATTTAATTTTGCAGATACTTTACAGGTTCTTTGTTTCTCTTTCCGAAGATGATGGCTGAAAATGAACAGGATTCTTTTTAAGGGATTGATTTTTGCTGTCATGTTGGCTACAGTGTTATGTACACTGGTAGCAGAGAGCTTAATTCTTTAAAAGAGTGAAACTAGGGATTTAGGGAAGGACTTTCTGGCAAGGAGTCTCCATGCCTTGAGGTAGTGTGGGAGGACTGGTTTCTTCTTTGATTTCTGAAACTATCCATTAATTGAGATAACTCAGTCTAAAAAATAACCCTCCCATCCATTGGGATAACCTTTTGCTTGATGGTTTTTAGAATGCAATATGCCCTTTTCATGGCGAAGTGGTGTTATTTCTTTGAGTACTGAACAGAATACTTTAAATAGGGTTTGGCAAAAACTCTTTAGAAATACCTAGATAGATTTGCCTTTAGCCAGGATAAGCAATTGTTTGATGAAGCAGATTGAGCTATGTGAAGGGAATGAATGGAATCACTGTGGAACAACCTAGCCTCAACATCAGGTTGTGCAGGTGATCAGCCATCTGACTACCCTTGAGTGATTTGAAGATTTTCAAGTGTTCTTTTAAAACAAATTCTTTTTTAAAAGAAGTCATTTAAAACAGGTATTTTCTTTTTAAAAATATAATCTTAAACTTATAAACATTCTCATAGTTAAACAAAAGATATTTGGCCTATATTTTAAACCGCCTTTCATTAACTTCCTCATTTAAAGGGGGTGGAAGTACTGTTCAGTATAATAAGCAGTGTAATTCTGACTCCCTTCAGAACTCATGAACAAAGTTTCATCATCATTACCATAGACTTGTCAGATCTGGAAAAGTTGAGTGTTGAATATACCACTGTACATGATGAAACCTGCAGGTGTATTTTACATTAGGGTTTTGTCATTTTCCTTTGATGCACTTGGCTTTGGTTTTATTCACCTGTTCATTAGTGTGGGTTAAACAAAACAGGTGAACATTTAACAAGTAGCATCGAAACTAAGATTTGATTTTTATTTCCCTTGGAGCTCATTTCTGTGTGCTACATTCAGATGATGTTTCTTTTTTGTCTTTTGTGGGTGGGGAAGGCAAATGTTCAGCAACTTCAGTTTCATTGAATATGCCCACGTTGCTAGATCTTTTTCCTATTTAAAAAATCTTTATTATGAACCTAATAAAATCAGCATATTTCAGTATACAAAAAACATAAAAGGAGATGTGAAATGTACCTTGGGCTATAGTTTAAAAAAATGTTGCATTTAACACATTTTTAACAATATTTTATTGCTTGTCAGTGTTTCCTAACTAATTTATTTCTCTTTTCTTCTGTGTATTGTTTTTATGTTTCATTTGATGCTCTTTTCATTTTTACATCACTGTTACTACCAACCAACCACCCCTCCCATCCAAGTAAAAGCCCTCCATGGTAACTAGTTGAAGAAAAATGAAGTGAAATAAACCAGATTGACTGTCATCAGTGTAAATCTTGTTCTTCACCTCTAGTCAATTTCCTGTCTGCCAAGAGATGGGCAGCATACTTTATTATTGGTCTTAGGAAGTTATGGTTGGTCACTGCATTGATTAGAGTGCTGAAGACTTTCAGAGTTGTTACACTTTGCATTCTTACGGTCATTGTGTAAGTTGTCCTGATTCTACTAATTTCACATCATATCACCTCACAGAAGTCTTTCCAAGGTTTCTCTGAAACCATCATAATTATCAGTAGTGTTTGTTTACATTTTCTAGCTAACCTTTTAAAAAGACTTAAGATTAAAGTCTTTGTATTTTTTTGAATTTGTCTAATATCAATAAACATGCATTTTATATACAGAAAAGAACCAAAAAAGAGAAAAGAGATTATACATGAAACAATGACTCTTACGTAGAGCTTGCATTTTTACAATTTCAGCACTTTAGTTTCAAAGTTGTCTTTCTTGTCTGTGTCCCTCAGAAACTTCTGTGCATTTTAAATAAACTGCCACAGTGATCTTCTTATCTGTTTTTAGACTTACTTCTGCTTTACTGAATATATTTGTAAAGTTTTTAATATTTTAACATATGTTCAGTTTTTGTACAGGTAGCATGTATATTTGAGAAGTATTCCCCTTAGGTCTATTATATAAAACTTATAAAATTTAATTCAGGTCTTTAACTTCTTATTTAGCTGTCAACAGTATATTATTGAATTCTGCCTTTAATCTGTTCTACTATCTTCTTCCATTTTATGGATGAGTTCATCCCTTTTTCACTGACAGTTATGATTGTAAATTGTTCCCCTCTATCCTATTCTCTTATACTTTTCTTCTAATTTCTCACCACCTCTTTTCAAAGAAGAGGGTGGTTAGAGAGAATATGCTTAGTACTGATGCTAAGCTTGATGCAATTGGCTTCTACTTCTTTGGCCATTTTCCCCCTTGGATCTAAATTAATAAGTTCTTACCATTCTATTTTCTTTTACTTTTGTATGATTTTTCATGATTCCCAATCCAGAGTTCAATTGTGTTTTCCTTAAGACTAATTTCTTATCCAGTGGTGGGGAATGTGTGCCTTTGAGGCCACAGATGGGTAATCTTTGACCCTGAATTCCCTTTTTTATCTTCCGTTTATTCTCTGTTCTACCATTTTCCTTTTGATTTAATTATATTTTCTTCATTCAGCTCTGTGTATGCGTGTTATTCTCTTAATCAGTTTAGCTAAAACTAAGGTTCTTGATGCCTGTTTCCTCCACTCCTTTTTCTGTGTTTGTATAGTCTTCTACTAGTGTACCCCTATTATGTAAATTCTCCTGTGCTTTCTTTCCCTTTATTCTCTAGTTTATATCTTCCATTCTCTCTTATTCCTTTCTTCTTTCAGTGTTGTTATTGTTGTTTGTCCTTCATTCTTGAAGAAGACTGTGACATCAGGAAGATGATGTCATGATTTACAAGTGAATTAAATTTAAGTGAGGTGCAAAGTCTTGGAATCTCACCCTCTCCTCCAGAGCCATCTGGGTACAGTGACAAGATATGGATTAGAAGGACTAGAGCTGGCCTGGGAGGCAGTGGGAAACCTTGGCCTTTTTAAACTAAGGTGTTTGCTAGGTCTCAGTTTGTCTGAGGCAACCCCATTCATTGATTAAGGCTAGAAATGAGGCAAAGAATGGCCTCTTTTACTTAGAAAAAAATTGTTATTATTATTGTTATTAATATTATCAAGACATTAAACTACTTCCACTTAAGTTGTTCTTGGTATTGTGCCTATATCTTTTACCTTTTTGAATATCATGTTCCATACTCTCCACTAAATAGCTGCTAAATCTTGTATGATCCTGACTTTGGCTTTTCTGTACTTGAACTCTTTCTTTCTGACTGTTTACAGTATTTTTTTCTTTGAATAGGAGGCTCTAGATTTTTATTATGATCTTCCTTGGAATTTTCACTTTGGTGTTCCTTTCCCAGATATTCTTTATGTTTTTACTTTGTCATATTTTTTTTAATCCTTAAAAATTTAAAAAAAAA
>JAQQSW010002918.1:0-14822 GCA_028646575.1 Pseudocheirus occidentalis
GATGTATAGTTTCTAGGCATTCTTCAAGTGTCTTGGAAGCATTTGAAGTGGGAATTCTGACTCGGTTGTCTTCCTCCCATTCCTTTTGAATCCTTTGATGTCCACAAAAAAGAATTCTAGAGTTTTATTTCTGTTCTTATTTTGCTTCCTTTTCCTCATGTTGGCCAGTCAATTAATTGGTTGGTTCTTTTTAGCTCTGTGAAACTCTGCTTCCAGGGGGGAAAGCTCTGTTCCAAATCGATGGGGTTTTCCCAGCTGCCACAGCTATTAGGGGGGTGTTTCAAGTCCGCCCAGCTTTGGCTTGCAGAAAGCGCACCCCAGGACCACCACCCAAGACCACAATCTGGATCAAGGCTGCTCAATGCAAGAGCACTTGGCCTTGATCAATCGATTCAGCCCCCTTCCAGAGTACCCAGGCCAGGGGCTCTGAAGTAGACCAGTGGGGGCATCCGCTGGTTACAACAGTCTCTGCCCTTCCCCCACCACTTCCTTTCCCTGGGGGTAAAATGGCCGAACTGCTTTTCCTCCCCCAAATTTAGCTTGAAAGCTCCACTCACTTTCACTGACCTTTAATCCTGCTTTATGCAGATTGCTCCAGGTGCTTTAGATCTTCTCTGAATTAGACTCACTCTGTTGCTTGGGGCGCTTGGCTCCTCCAGGCTCCCTGAAGCCTGGCCACATGGTTTCAGGTGGGACTGTTCTCAGCTCCTGGCCTAAGATGAGCCCCTCCAGCCAGCTGCCTTTCTCTAATCCCTATTTTTCACACCTTTCTTTAATCTCTATTTTTCACACCTTGGTAGATGTGGAGTTGCTTCAGGCTGTAGATCTTTTCCCTTGTAGACTGGCTGTAGCTTGGCTTGGCTCCTTCCTACTGCCCTGGGACCTGTCCATAGTTTTGGTTTCAAGCTGGGCCAGCCTCAGGCACTTGTCCTCCCATGATGATCACCTGCTGCTGCGCTGCCTTCCAGGAGAGATGTGTTTTCTTTTTTTTTTGAGTTTGAGAGTCCTAGAATTTGTCCAGTGTCATATTTTTGTGGGTGTTTAGAATGGTTGCATGGGAGCTGTGGGACACTGCTGCTTCTACGCAACCATCTTGGCTCCAGCCCCTCCTCATAGGCTTTTTAGACCTCTTTTGGCAATTGAATGAATGTATTTTTAAGGAATTGTATTCTTTGGTTAGCCTGTTGACTCATTTTTCATGTTTTTTTCTTACACAATTTTCATTTCTTTTCCCAATTTTTCCTCTAATTCTCTTACTTGATTTTGCTAATCCTTCTTGAACTCCTCCATGACCTGCAATCAGTTCATGTTTTTCTTGGAGGCTTTTGATGCAGGACTTTTGACTTCATTGTCTTCTTCTGCTGCTGTGTTACTCCCAAAAGATTCTATAGTCTAATTGTACTTCATTTGTTTGCTCATCTTGCCAGATAATTATTTGATTTTTGAGCTCTTTACCACAAAAAACTCTGTTTCTAGAGTGGAGAGTGCTGTGTCCCAAATTTCTGGGGTTTTGTGCAACTGTTGTGCTTTCTTTTAGGTACCTGCCTTAGAATTGTGAGGATGATTGCCTCTCCACAGCCTCAACAAGCTCTGCCACACCAGCACTCCTCCCCACAGGACCATCATGCAAAACTGTGACCCAGATTCATGCAGTGCAAAGCAAGAGAATCCTGCCCTAGAGCCAGCAGAGAGATTTCTGCAAATGCCCACTGGACAGTCACTTGGTCCCCCTATGATCTGTAGGCCTAGAACTTGAAGCAGTAGCAGTGGCATCAATGGCAGCAGTTGCAGCCACAGCCACAGCCACAGCCATAGTCACAGCCACAACCACAGCCACAGCCACAGCCACATCTGCTACCCTTGGGGCAGGGGCCTGACTGTGCTTTTCTCTCACCAAATTCCAACAGAATTCACCACTGATGTTCTACCTTCTCTTTGGCATTTATGGGTTGAGAAGTCTAGAAATTGCCCCTGCTGCCAGTGACTCAATCTCTTGAAGTTTACTCTGGCCAGTCTGTGATGCTCATCTGGGCCAGTGTGGCTCACGTGGGACTGTGTTCTGATCCCAGCCTAGTTTGACCGACCTTTCCTGTCAACCTGCCAGGCTGCCTTCAGCCGGAGATTTGTCTCTTTCTGTGACTTTATGGGTTATGTAGTGCTAAAATTTGTTTAGAGTCATATTTTATAGATATTGGAGGTGGTTGGAATGGGAGCTCAAGCAAGTTCCTGTTTTTATTCTGCCATCTTGTATCCTCCCCAGATTACTTTTCCAGACTGACTTTTTCTAGCACAACTTTTCAATGTGTGTCAGAATTCTTCATCTACAAAGAGCTGAAACTGAGACGTTGTATATGACTAAGCATGTGAATTGGTCTGGACAGAAGTAGTCCTAAGATTTCTAGAATTTGGGACTTTGACCATTCTTATTTCTGCTGGAAAAAAAATAAAGCTCTTTAATTTCTCTTATTTCTATTCTCTTTCCTTGCCATTGGAAAACAAAGAACATGATAGATTTTTTCTTGGCTGCAGAAGAACCAGAAATTCCATCACTTCATGTTTTGCTTATTGACCTGGGTCTTCTTTACTTGGTGCTGAAACAAATTATAAATATTTGGATTTCCAATCCTTCCTCTTTTTCTCTCCCCCTCCCCATGATATTAGGAATTGAAAAGGCTGCCTGAAATCCAGGTTGGCCAATGGGTTTCAGCAATTATAATTTTTTAAATCCCACTCAATCTTTTTTACAGGAATAATTTTTTTATATTACTGTTTAAGGGTTATTGGTGAAAATGACTTTAGTTTTATTACATAGATCTCATTGAAAGAAGATGATATTACTGAATATAATATTTGCTTATTAATCCATATGCATAGGAGTTCAACTTAATGCAGCAAAACCATTCCTATGCTAAAAATTCCTTCATATGTTTTTTTCTGGAGATTTCCATTAAATAACTTTCTGTTTAGCACAGTGTTTATTAACCTTTTTTATATCATGGACCCCTTTGAGGGTTAAAAGTGATGGACACCTTTTCAGAATGTCTTAAAATAATATTATGAAATATGTATGATTCCAAAAGTAACAAATTATATTGAAATATAGTCATAAAGACACTTTTGTAATGGTTAAAGATTCCAGGCTAAGAATCAAAATAATTTAGAATAAAGCAAAAAAGTTATTTTGCACATTCCTCTCTCCTGTCATACTAAAATTAAAAGTCAAGTTCCCAGGCATCCTAGCACCCAAATATGTTGAATGGTACAGCAGACTTTCTGACAATAATTTGGCCATTGTCTGTTGTTTCCCTATTTCAGCAAACTTCTTACTAATGGTGAGGTAGAAAGGACTTTTTAAATCAGAGATTGATAGGATCAGGCTTTTGGATTTTAAAGATTATTTTAGCATCTCTTGCAAGAATGAATTGTAGTTATAGTGTGAAGTGGAAGCAGCTAAATTGAGAAGGCAATTAAAAGTCCATAGAAGTGATTGTGGAAGTTATAAAACGGTTAGGGACTTTTATGAGTCAGGCAACAAAATAGCATGGCATAGATGCAAGAAACTTTGTGATGATAAAATTAATGACAAAGTAAATATTTGAACTCTTTTCCACCTGGACATAAAAGAATGAATGATATTCCATATTCTTCCACTTTTTTTGTAATTTATTTCTTTATATCAAGGTCATGTATCCATTTTGACCTTTTCCTGGTAAATGCTCTAAGATATTGCTCTATACTCAATTTCTGCTGTACCATGATCCAGGTTTCTGAACAATTTTTTTACAAAATAATTATTTTAATCCCAAAATCTTGAGTCTTTTACACAAATACAAGGTTACAATATTTATTTGATGTCATAAATTCAATGCATACTCTGTTCAATTGATTTACTTTTGTATTTGTTAACCAGTACCAGATAGTTTTGGTAATTATTATTTTACAATAGAGTTCAATATCTGACACTGATGAACTTTTTCTTTCAGATTTTGATTAGTTCCTTTCATATTACTGACTTTTTGTTATTCCAAATGAATTTTACTATATTTTTAATTCAGTAAGATAATTTATTAGTAATTTAATTGGTATGACATTGAATTTGTAAATTAGTTTAATTAAATGCTTCCAAAATTAGCTGACTGAATTGATAGTGATGCCTCTTTCACAAAAAAAAATTGGGGTAACAGAAATTTTTCTCCAAAGGAAAGTCAATATGTTAGGTTTGGACAAATTGACTTTGCATTGAAGTATTATTGCATCTATGCAAAGATTTCTAGCAGCCAGTTGGCAATGTGGAACTGAATTCCAGGAGAGAAATTAGAACTGAAATGCAGAACTGGGTTAATATCACACTTCTCACTTTTAATAAGGTAAGTGATCTTGAGTAAATTCTGCAACCTCTTTGAAAACTAGCAGGTACACATGCAAAATAGGGATGAGAATATTTGCAGATTGATTTAAATCTCAAAAGAGATAATGTATGTAAACTTTGGAAACAGAATTAGCCTTTCTTTTTCTTAATTCTATGTACACTTGAAAAGTATTTCTAATGAAAAAACAAAGAAAAATATTTAAAGGACTGTAATAAATTGGTTTAAAATACTAGGGGCACTCAAAATCTTTAAAAAAAGTTATTTCTCATAGTCACTTATTTGCTTATTGCTTATATTTTAAAATGTTATCAACTAAAAACAAGGCTTTACAACATGTAGTATAGGGGTGGAGACAAGATGGCTAAGTAGAAGCAGGAAATTATATGAGCTTCTGCACCAGCCACCACTGTAAAGTCTGAGTCTAAGCAAATATTGGAGTCATACAACCAACAAAGTGACAGAGCAAAGCAAATCTCCTGCTGAAGGCAGTCTGACAGGCTGTATATCTCACCAAGCTGGGAGATGAGCTCAGTCTTGCATAAGCTTTGCTGATGCAAGAGGAAATCATCAGTGACTATGATGGTTTCCAGACGTCTGAACCCAAAAACACCAAATAGAAAGTAAAAGGTCAGTAAAAAGTAATAGGGAATGCTGTTGGAAGTTGGTGATGGAAAGTACTATCTGGCCCCTGCTACCGGGGCACGAGGCACGGAAGTTTCAGCTGCAGCTTCATAATTACCTCTGGAGCTCCTGGCCTGCAGATTATAGGGTAACCAAGAGAGCATTCAGAGTAATCACTCTTTGTTTGTCCTACTTCGATCTGGGCCACTGTCTTGGGGAGTGGGCATGGGGTGAGAAAAGTCAATGTGAAAGAGCCTGTGGTGGCTGTAAAGAGGGTACCCTCATTAGACCTCTGACTACATTTACAATAACCCCAGTGATTGGGGAAAAAGCTCTCCACTCTGGAAGTAGAGTTCTTCTGTGGCAAAGAGCTCAAAAGACAAATAATTGGCTGGTAAGATGAGCAAGCAGAGGAAGCACAATAAGACCATAGAATCCTTTTTTGGGGACAAAATGGACTGAAACATGTAAGCGTATGAAGTCAAAAAAGGCAAAACTCCTGCATCAAAAGCTTCCAAGAAAAAAATATGAACTGATTATAGGCCAAAAAGGAGGTCAATAAGGATCTTGAAAATCAAGTAAGAAAAGTGGAAGGAAAATTGGGAAGAGAAATTAGAATGAAGCAAGAAAATCAGGGAAAGTGAGTCAACAGCCTGCTAAAGCAGATCCACAAAATGCTGATGGAAATAAGAGCTTAAAAATAGACTAACTCATATGACAAAAGAGGCCTAGAAAGCCAATGAGGAGAAGAATGCCTTGAAAAGCTGAATTGGCCAGATGGAAAAGATATTTCAAAAACTCACTAAAGAGAATAATTCCTTCAAAAATAGATTAGAGCAAACAGAAACTAATAACTTTTTGAGAAATCAAGATACTATAAAACACATCCAAACAAATAAAAAAATAGGATGCAATCTGAAACATGTCACTGGAAAAACCACTCACCTGGAAAATAAATCTGGGAGATAGAATTTAAAAACCATTGCACTACCTGAAAACCACAATAAAAAATTCTAGAAATCATCTTTCAATAAATTTTCAAGGAAAATTGCCTTGATATTCTAGAACCAGAAGGCAAAATAGAAATGGAAAGAAGTCACCAATTGCCTCTTGTAAAAGATCCCAAAAAGAAAACTCCTATGAAGGTTATAGCCAAATTCTAAAGTTCCCAGATTGAGGAGATAATATTACAAGCAGCCAGGAAGAAACAATTTGAGTATTGTGGAAATACAATCAGGACAATACAGTATCTAACAGCTTCAACACTAAGGGAGAGTAGGGATTGGAATATGATATTCCAGAAGTCAAAGGAACTAGGGTTAAAACCAAGAATCACATACCCATCAAAACTGAGTATAATGCTTCAGGGGAAAATATGATCATTCAGTGAAATAGAGGACTTTCAAGCATTCTTGATGAAAAAACCTGAGCTAAACAGAAAATTTTACTTTCAAATACAAGAAGCAAGAGAAACATGGGAAGGTAAATAAGAAAAAGGAATCATAAGAAAAGTTGAACTATTTACATTTCTACATGAAAAATATGATAATTGTAACTCAAGACACTTTTTCTTAGTATGAGGATAGCTGAAGGGAATATATTTGTACGTATTTGTATACACACATATGTAAATATATATGTATCTGTATATGAATAAAAGCATACATATATGTATATATTGGAGGTTGTATGGGTGTATAATACATATGTGAGTGTGTGTATATGTATATGTATACATAGAGGGCACAGGATCAGTTGAATAGAAAAGGATGATATCTAAAAAATAAAATTAAGAGGTGAAACAGGAATATAATGAGAGAAGGTGAGAGGGAGAGATAGAATAGAGTAAATTATCTCATATAAAAGAGGGAAAGGAAAACTATTACAATGAAAAGTAAGCACAGGAAGGTAAAAGGGAATGGGACAACCTTTCTCTGATTGAATTTGCCTTAAGGAGGGAATAACATACACACTCAGTTGGGTATTTTACCTTTCAGGAAAGTAGGGGGGGAAGGGGATAAGAGAGTGGAGTAGGGAGGTCAATTGGGGGAGAGGTTAGTAAGTAAGGGTAGTAAAAAAAAGTAAGAACACTTTTGAAAAGTTATTGGGTCGAAGTGGAAAATAAAATATGTGGGGGGTGGGATATGATGGAGGGAAATATAGTTAGTCTTTCACAATATATCTACTATGGAAATGTTTTGCATAACTACACATGTACAACCTATATTGAATTGTTTATCTTCCCAGTGGGGGTAGGTGAGTGGGGAATAAGGAAAAGAATCTAGAAATTAAAAATTTTAAAATAAATGTTTAAAAAACGTTGTTTTTTACATCTGACTGAGAAATGAGATATATAGGAACTGGGTTATAGAAATCCATCTTTCCCTACGAGAAATTTAGGGGATGGAGGATGATATAAGAGAGAGCAGATAAGGGGAAGGGGTATTCAGCAGGCTTGCTATTTGGGGGTCAGGGTATAAGATAGCTAGGAGAGAATTTGTAAATCAAAATCTTGTCTAAATGAATATTGAAAACTAAAATAAAATATTTTTTAAATTAAAAAAATAAAGAAAAACATGTGATAGTGCTATGGAAATCCTGTTTTTCAGAGAGGAAGAATTAAAAGGGAAGCCCAGATTTCATAAGCTTCTAGCTTGTCCCACATAATTTCTGTAATCATTTTCATGTAAAACAAAAAGATAAGTCTTTTTTATCCCTACTTTGAAAATCCCATTTCAGCCACACGCATCATTACATGCATAGTTGAGAACTTCCCAGATTAAACTAAACTCCATATTGTAGATTGTATTTAAATCAATTGACAAAGAACTTGGTCTGTGTGTGTGTGTGTGTGTGTGTGTGTGTCCTCTAGATTTGTTTTCCATGTGGTTTCAAAGTCATATATTAATTGCAAGGGATTGTTTATGGGGTTGGAGCAGATCATGTCAGGTGCAAAGGAATTGCTATGTAAGTAATATGCATAATGTCTCTATTCAGGCAGCAAACATGTTAACAGAATGCCAATTAGAAATGACATGAAATACTGAACTAGGTCTATCATGGGCAGAAATAGGAAACGCCTGCAGAGAAGAAAGGATTCCTCTTTGGTACAATAGAAAAGACTTAGAGGCTGCTTGAAGTGTGACCCAGAATATCTGTGCATAAGGCTGCAAGGATTCTCATTATCTAGGCTAATACTAGCCTCAAAGTTAAGGAAGACCTTCACTCAGATAGGTTATTCAAAAGGGTTTGGGTTACTTGAACTTTGCCCCCACAGTATTAAATATAGAGGAGAAAAAATAATTGATGTCATTCAGTTTTTGCATTTGACCTAGAAATCATCATAGTAAGTAAATATTCCTGTTGTATTAATTAATTTTAATTACTTTTAGTATTTTTTTCACATCTTGAATTCTAAAGTTGTGTTAAGGATAAGTGTGCTACTTGCTCTGAGCATGTATTATTCTGCTTGCCCAATCGAAGTAAAATTGATAGCATGGACTCTGAATACACTACATAGGAAATTATCTGAAACACCTGTTATAATTGAGTAAAACAAGACACTGTTAAATGTGGAGAAGTGATAACTGCTAAAATGGTATACAATAAGTCAAGTATAATATGTGGTGGAATATATACTGGAAGCCAAAACAATACCCCCAAACAATATGAGAGAATCATATTTGTGAATGTAATAATCATTCCATTAATAATAATAATTGAAACTGACTTCAGGAGGAAATGACCACAAGTGTAAATCAATTTAATTAAAACTATTCTGATTTTTTTATTCACTCATACTGCAAGTTGTCATTAGCATTCAGTTTAATACATATTATCAGGATGGCAAGGAAAAGTATGTTATAATACTAAAGTAAGACTTCATTCAAGTTTTTCCTGATCCAGTTTTCTACATATTTACTAAATATGCATTTATTTGTAGTTTTGCTATGATTTGAAATTGATGAGATTGAAATTGATGAAAATTTGAATACATGAGCATTAAACATAGTTCGCTTTTTGTGGCAATAAGTAATGGGAAATTCCAGGAACTAAATAGAAAAGGAAATTTTTCATTGTTCATTTATCATTACAGGGGGCAGATTCCATACCTGTCTTTATAAATGAGTGTAGATATAGGTAAATTGTCTAATTTTGCTACTGAAATGATTTCATAACTAATTATTTCATTGATCTCTTTAAGGAAAAAAGAATCTGTGTCTATTACAAGAATTCTTGGCATCACGTGCCCCTTTAACAGACTAAGAAAACCTATGAAAATATATGTGTGTATGTGCATGTGTGAATACATGCATACTGTGAGTTTATAATTTGAGGTTAAGAACCACTCCCTCCTCTGAAAAAAAAAAACATCTCTTTTGTCAAGAGGATCCAAAGTTGATAGAAAAAAATATCAAGACAAGATTTTTTTAGAAGGACAGTTTGTAGCAGATCCCTAGTGAAAACAATAAAATGAAGGAACACTGGACATCCTTGACTACCAAGATATTCAGGCAATTGAGATACAATGACCTCACCCAGTCAGTAGTTGAAAGAGGAACTAGTAAATATATGATTGATAATTGTTTAAGGTAGTGCTATTGAATTAATAGAGAAACAGGGTCAGTAATCTACCTACAAAGATCCCTATAGGTCACATATTGACAATTCTAAATTGCAACATTATGTCTGTTTTATTGTATTTTTACTTAGTTTGTAAAATATTTCCTAATTACATATCAATCAGGTATGGGGTGAACTTGGGAGTGTTACAGAGCATGTGTTTCATAGTTCTTTCCTAACTCAACGTGCTAAACATGGAACATAAAAAGACAGAATGAAAGTCCCTATCTGCATTTTAAGTGGGATATGATAGATAAATAGATAAATAAGTACAAATGCAATTTGAAAAGGAATAAGAGTATGTGACTGTGGGTGAATGGTTGGGTAAGAAAAGGAGGGAAGGGGGTGGCATGCCAATTATACTTTGAATGAACCTGAGCCACAAGTGAGAATGTGAATGTGAGACATGGAGTGATATGCTTGAGAAAGAGCAAGTAGGCTGATTTACTTGAGACAAGAGTATGCAGAAGTACTGGCTACAAAAAAGTGAGAAAAGATTAACTAGGGACAGATTCTAAATGATTAGAATTAATTAATTGATCAATTAACTGCTTTTGTAAGCAATAAGGTATTTCAATTGATTTGTTTGTCTATTTAGCAACCAATTAGCTGACAGGAATGTTATTAAGTGATTGAAACCCTAGAAGTTATCATTCAATTGCAGACTTTATTATCAATTTTATTGTTATTGTACAGTCATTCAGTTGTTTCCAGTTCTTTGTGACCCAAATGGATTTGGTATGCCAGGCCCTTCTGCCCTCCACTATCTGTCAAAGTGTCCCCAAGTCCACGTTCGTTATTAGCATGACACTAGGTATCAATTTAATCTTCTGTCATTCATTTTCCTTTTGACTTCAATTTTTCTCAACATAAGAACTTTTCAAGTGATTCCTGTTTTCTCATTATGTAGCCAACACATTTAATAGTTACATTCAGTTATTTGACCTTCCAGTGAATAGTGTAAATTAATTTCTTTAAGTATTGACTGATTGTATCTCGTAGATTCTTTCCTTTGGTTAACATAATGAATCTGTATTAAAGAGAGAGAAATGGCTTTAGGGAAATATAATCCTGAATATGCAATAAAACCATATTTCACCATTTCTCCTATTATATGTGTGTAATTAATTCTTTTCACCTATCTACACCTATCCTTTTGGGAAAAATACAACCATGCAAGCTAAAAAAAATATCTGAACTACCTAGATTTTCATAAACTCACTTTTTATTAAAGCCCTGGCTTTTTCTGTAACTGTGTGAAAAAAATCAAAGTCTGTTCTGAGGATGAATAACTTTGTTATTTTGTCTAAAATTCTTAATGTAGGTAATAAAGGAAGAATCCAGAAAGAGTTCCCTAATGAAACACAGGAGATTGGGTGGAGTTTTGTTACCAAAACAAAACAAAATAAAGAAAATATAATGTTGTCCACTGTCCACTTCCATTTTATAAGGGTGTGTCCCTCTTAAAAAGGAGGTTTCTGCTACCTTAAGTCCAGCCACGAACACCTAATATATCCACCCATCCTCCTTGCCTCAAATTTTTAAACTGAGATTTCTACAATCGCTCCAATAATTGCAGAAACATATCATTTTGGAGACTATGGAGAGGAGATTTACCAGGTAATTTACTGTGTTTGGGGGAGATAGGACATTACAGAAACCTATTTATGTCCAACTGCTATTTTCTCTTTTGCTAGTTAAAGAATAAATTGCATTATCAACTTGTATTATGCTATACACATTCCATTCACATTTAATTTGAGGCCTCCTAAATCCTCGCCTCAACCCCATCTACTCCCTGGTAATTGAGAAGAACAGATGTTTAGTAATAAGGTGCATCCTTACTTATACCAGAAAAAGCACATACATGTATTGCCATTGTCAGGCTCTATGTTCTCCTGACTCCTTTTCAAAACAGGTACAGCAAGATCTTGCATCCTCACCTACTTCTTGGAAGTCAAATTTCAACTTGAATATCAAAATTATACTAAAACCAATTAGATATTTTACAAGGATCAAAGAATCACTTCCTACACAGAAGCTGGGTCTGAATGCCATAATTCTGCTTCTGTAACACAAGGCCTAATTAACAAGGAAAATAAAAAAAGAAAACTGCAAAAATATGTAAGTCAGGACACTGGCTTAGTGAATACCAATATTGGTATTCAAAACCCAAAACTGGGTTCTCCAGACTCTTCAATCCGAGCTCTCATTTCCTGCTATTTCTGTTGACCCGTATTCTATTCCTCATAAATTGGACTGCTCGTTCTTCCTTGTACCTATCTGGAACTTCACACTTTAGAGATTGCTTATTTTATTTCTAATATCTGCGTTGCCCTTTTCCCATATATCTTTAACTATTACATATGGAATCATATTCAAGTTTTCATTTTGTTATTGTAGCTTTTGGTTGCAGTTTTCCACATGTATTTTAATAGCATATCTGCCTTTGAAAAATATTGATGTCTTTGAGGGCAAGGAACATGCCATCACTGTTTAGATATCCCCCCCCCCCCCCAATATTCATTGAATGAAATGTTGTACAGAAACCCAAATCCCAGGTCACTACACACCACCTGACTTATGGCCCACCATTAAGCCCCTTTTACGTTTCTGTTTTTCTCTATTATAGCTTGAAACTACTTAAGGTATGTCTGAGCATATTGCTCAAGGAGTTCCCTGACTCTTTCTCCCCCTGATAATTATTTCATGTTTTCTCTTTGAATCATTATAGTGTACCAGGCTCATTATGATGCAAAGATCTTATCTCAGTATTGTCCTGTCCTGCCCTGCTGACCAAGTTCGGCCTTCACCTCCCTTGCCCAGAACATGACCCCAATCAATCCTGGAGAATTCCAGCCCCCTCTGACTACAACCTGAGGAATTCCAGTTCCCCTCATACCATGACCCTTCACCCTGTGCTCTCCACCCATTTCTAGTAAAGACCCCTTGTACCCTTGTACCATACTCCCTTGAGTTATATGCCATACTCCCCTGAGTTATAAAGATTTGACCAATGGCCGGTCTTTGCTTCTCTACATCATAGCTTTTGCTAGCTCCCCCTCCCCCATTATATTTTTTGTGGTCTTAGCCTATATAACCAAGATCTGAAAATCCAGAAATCACTGCCAATTTGAGTGAGAACTCCGGCAGTTGCGTGCTTGCTTAATAAATCCACATCTGTCATGTAGATTATCATGAACCCAGGTCTTGGCTCCTCTTATTTCTCTGTACAACACTATGATCAAGGGAGAGGTTTTTACTCCCCTCCTGCCCTAGTCTGTGAGTGACCACAAGCACTCTTTTCTACCTCATAACTATGAGGAGGACTTCCTCTCCACAACCACCATAATCTCTGCTATGCCAGCACCCTTTCTCATCCCAGGACTGCCTCCCATATGCAATACCCAGATCCAAGCTGGTTAAAACAAGAGAATCCAGCCTTAGAATCAGGAAAGAGATCCCTGCATTTGACCTCTGATCAGCTGCTGCTGTTGCTGCTCCTGCCACCTTTTCCACCTCCACCACACCAGAGCTGGGCTTAAACCATGCCCTTTTCTCCCCCAGATCTTTTCTAAAATTTGCTTAAAGTAAATTTTACAGATATTTAGAGGTGGACTGGGGACAAATTCAAGAAAATTCATGCTTTAATTCTGCCATGTTGATTCTACTGATTGATATTCTTAATGGCATAAAGAGAATTTGGAGTGCTAGAAAGATCTCCTTTAGAAAAATTTTGTTTTCGTCTCACCTTCTGAAGATTTCAAGGAGCCATAAATGGAAACCTGTGTTCCCTGATCCCCAACCCTCACCTGTCTATACAATTTTTTTTTGCTTTTTGGAGGGGAATTGGGGATTAATTGACTTGCCAAAGTTCACATGGCTAGTTTTTGTGTTAAGTGACTGAGGTCAGATTTGAACGCAGGTCCTCCTGACTCCAGGGCTGGTGCTCTATTCACTGTGCTACCTAGCTGCCCCTGTCTATACAATTTTAGAGTATATTTATCTGGCATTTCTGAATCCATTAATATAACAATTGCAAATAAATACTTCTTGATAGCTGATAAACTGTAATAGCTAAGAATAAGTGTTAGAGTATTCTGCTACAATATTAGTACTTTGGTTACTTAAAATCCTGCAAACCAGGGTCAGAGACGGTTAGTGAAAGTGAAACTTTGAAAATTAATTTGGGGAAAGAAAGGCAGTTCGGCCAATCTGCTCCGTGGCAAGGAAGCAGTGAAGGAAGGGAACTGGTGGAACTGGTGGTGGCCCCACCAGGCTGCTTCAGAGCCCCTGGCCTGCAGCCTCCGAAGGGGGGCTGAATCAATTGATCAGGACCAACTGCTCTTGCGTGGAGTGGTCTAGATCCAGATTGTGGTCTTGGGTAGTGGTCCTGGTGTGCACTTTCAGCAAGCCAAAGCTGGAGGAACTTGCAACACCCCCCCTAATAGGTCTGGAAGCTGGGAAAACCCCAGTGATTTGGAACAGAGATTTCCCCCCTGGAAGCAGAGTTTCACAGAGCTAAAAAAAACAACCAATTAATTGACTGGCCAACATGAGGAAAAGGAAGCAAAATAAGAACAGCAATAAAATTCTAGAATCCTTTTTTGTGGACAAAAAGGATCAAAGCATAGAACAGGAGGAAGACAACCCAGTCAAAACTCCCACACCAAATTCTTCCAAGACACTTGAAGAATGCCTAGAAGCTAAACATCAACTGAAAAAGGACTTTGAAAACCAAATAATAAAAGTGGAGGAAAAATTGGGAAGAGAAATGAGAACAATGTGAGACAATCATGAAAAGAGAGTCAACAGCTTGACTGAAGAAAACAACACTTTAAAGAATAGGTTAACTAAAATGGCAAAAGAGGCCTAGAAAGCCAATGATGAGAAGAATGCCTTAAAAATTCGAATTTCTCAGATGGAAAAAAAGCATTCTGAAAAGAATAATTCCTTCAGAATGAGAGTGGAGCAAGTAGAAGCTAATGACTTCATGAGAAACCAAGACACTATTAAACAATGACAAAGAAATGGGAAAAAATAGAAAGCAATGTGAAATAGCTCCTTGAAAAAACCACTGACCTGGAAAATAGATCCAGGAGACACAATTTGAAAATTATTGGTCTACCTGAAACCTGTGACCAAAAAAAGAACTTGGAAAGCATCCTTAAAGAAATCCTCCAAAAAAATTGCCCCGATGTTTTAGAA
>JAQQSW010002919.1:0-14821 GCA_028646575.1 Pseudocheirus occidentalis
ATATATATATACATACATATACATATACACACATTTATATTCCCTTCACCTATCCTCATACTGAGAAAAGTTTCATAGGTTACAATTATCATTTTTCCCTGTAGGCATGTAAACAGTTCAACTTTGATAAGTTCCTTATGATTTTTTTTCCCTGTTTATCTTCTCCTGCTTTTCTTGCTTTTGTATTTGAATGTCAGATTTTCTATTCAACTCTGGTTTTTTCATCAAGAATGCTTAAAAGTCCTCTATTTCATTGAATGACCATATTTTCCCCTTAGCTCCTTTTACCTCTGGATTATCATATTCCAAGCCCTTTGATCCCTTAACATAGAAGCTGCTAGATCCTGTGTTATCCTGATTGTGTTTCCACAGTATTCAAATTGTTTCTTCTTGGCTGCTTGTAATATTTTTTCCTTGATCTGGGAACTGTGGAACCTGGCTATAATATTCCTAGAAGTTCCTTGTTCTGAAGATTGTATATAATATTGTGAACTGTTGAAACTGTGAACATTGTACTGAATAAAGATTTGTAATGGAAAAAACAGAGTGTTCACTAATACTGTGTAATCCGAATCTTAAAAGCTCCTCACAGTAGCATTCTCTCAGAAATCTACTGCTGATTGGCTTTACATTATTTTACATTACGGAATCTTTTCCAAGAGGTGATCGGTGAATTCTTTTAATTTCTATTTTGCCTTCTGGTTCTAAAATATCAGGGCAGTTTTCCTTGAGAATTTCTTAAAGGATAATTTCTAGGTTCTTTTTTTGGATCATGGCTTTCAGGTAGTGCAGTATTTTGAAATGATCTCTCCTGGATCTATTTTCCAGGTCAGTGGTTTTTTTCAAGGAGATACTTCACATTGCCTTCTTTTTTCCCATTTGGATCTGTTTAATAGTATCTTGATTTCTCATACAGTCATTAGCTTCCATTTGTTCCAGTCTAATTCTGAAGGAATCATTCTCTTCACTGAGCTTTTGAGTTTCTTTTCCCATCTGGCAAATTCAGCTTTTTAAGGTATTCTTCATTGGCTTTTTGGGCATCTTTTGCCATTTGAGTTAATCTGTTTTTTAAGGTGTTATTTCCTTCAGTCAAGTTGTTGACTCTCTTTTCATGATTTTCTTTCATCATTCTCATTTCTCTTCCCAATTTTTCCTCCACTTCTGTAACTTGATTTTCAAAATCCTTCTTAAGCTCCTCCATGGCCTGTAACCTGTTCATATTTTCCTTGGAAGCTTTCGGTGCAGGAGTTCTGACTTCCTTATCTTCCTCCTGTTCCATGCTTTGATCCTTTTTGTTCCCAAAAAAGGAATCTAAAGTTGGATTGCTGTGCTTCCTTTGCTTGCTCATGTTGCCACTCAGATGCTTGACTTTTGAGCTTTTTGCCATAGTAGAACTCTGCTTCCAGAGGGGAGAGCTTTGTCCTAAATTGCTGGGGTTTTCACAGTTGCTGGAGCTAGTAGGAGGGTGCTGTCTCTGTAGCCCCCACAAACTCTGACTCACTGGTCACACACCTCAGGACCACCGCTATCCTGATCCAGGCAGATTAAAGCAAGAGTGAATTACCCTGTGAATGGTTGCTTGGCCCCCCTACAATCTGCAGGTTAGGAGCTCTGAAGCCGCTATGTGGAGGTGGCTGCAGGGCTGCTGTACCTCTGCCACTTCTAGCTCCGGGGGCAGGGGCTGGACCTGCTTCTCTGTCCCCCCAGTTCCAACAGAGTTCTACGCTGCCCGCTCACTTTTTCTTTGACATTTATGGGTTGATGATTCTGGAAACCACCACTGCTGCTGGTGATCCACTCTCCCGAAGTCTGCGGCAGTTGCTGGTCGGGGTCCAATCTTTTAATTGCCAAATCTAGTGTCTGCCCCCCTCTCTCCTTCCCCCACATTTATCCTTTGCTAACTTTGAAGCACTGTCTTTGCAAACACCTTCTCCTTGATACTCTCTTCTCTCTAGGTTTCTGTGACACTGTTCTGTTCTGGTTCTTCTACTTATCCGACTATTCCTTGGTCTTCTTTGTTGGATCTTCATCCAGACCACACGCACTAGCCATGGATGCCCCCCAGAGTTCTGTCCTGGGTTCTCTTTTCTTGTCTTTTGATATCAGCCATCGTCAAACTGCTTGTATAAACCAAAAATGATTTTTACATTTTTAAATAAGGTTTTATTGCGTTTACAAATGTGAAAAAAGAAAGCATTCTTATCTCACAGGATTTGGCCCTCAGGTAGCTTGCTGACCTTTGCATAATTTTTCTTTTGGTGATCTCATCACTTCCTTTTGCCTCAATTATAATTTCTGTATGCAAATGATTCTTTAGACATATTTATTCAACCTTCCCCTGCTCTCCTGTCTCATATTACCAACTGCCTATTGGACATTTTGAACTAGCTGAACTGTTTGTCCCATAGACATCTTACACTCAACATCTTAAACCCTCTCCTCTTCCCCTCCTCTGCCCGCCCATCATCGGGCACTACCCTGTTACTGTCAAGGGCTCTACCATCTTCCCAGTCACCCAGGCTGATAACTTAGGTGTTGTCCTCATCTCCTTACTCTCTTCCCCCTCCCCACTTACCCAGTCTGTTCCCAAAGTTCTCTTGATTCTGCCTTCATGATATTTGGTGTTCCCCTTGAGATTACTGTCTATGTAGCAGAACTGAACCCCTCTCTGATGTTTCAGGCCACAATATGTATTCGCTTCTACTTTTTCACATGAATTTAATTGACATTATCATGTCATATCCATTTTCCAAAAAAGTAATTTTGCCAGAAGTAGGCAGAAAATAAAGGATAATTTATTTTACAGAGGGTGTTAAAAATTCCTGAATATTTTTAAAGCATCATTTGTTTCCCTGTGATGTTTGTGTCTTTCCTTGTTTTCCTGCCTGGCTATCATTTCCTCAGGGAAACCCTACAATTGTAAAATAATGACCTTTTTTCCAATTGATCCTCCATGACAAGAAAAAAACCTACAAGCAAAAATAAGAAGCAATGTATTTTTTGCCTCATCCTTTTGTCTTAATTTTAAAATAAAGTATTACAAATTGTATATATCCTGTCCTCTTGACTTTTATTGAATATCTTGTTTTTTTTACCAACAATTAATAAAGTAATTGTCTTTGTAGGTTCAGCATCAAGTTCACCCCAATCTGTCGGCAAAAGAAGATTCTCTATATTATATTGAAGAGTTGATCCTTCAACTGCTAAATAAATTATGCATTGCACAGCCAAGGACTGTTCAAGATGTAGAGGTAAGAAAAGATATGTTAATTTTATTTCCAGTGCTGTATTGAACTGATTCACCTTGGAAATCATAGTAACAAAACCTACTGAGCCATCACTACTCAAAAAAATTAAGCTTGTATACTCAAATTAAAAAAAAAAACCTGACTGTAAATTAGATCAATGCTTGTTTTAAAATAATTCTTTTGGCTATCAGTTCAAAGGAAATTAAATCAGAAGTATTTGCTAATCTCAGCTTGACCTTCAAAAAGAATACTTTGGGCCATATTATTTGTTACTTTTTAAATTTGTTCTAAAATTAGGAGATGCTTCTAATTTAAAAAAAAACACTTTAATTTTGAAGTACTTTTTAGCTAGTAGGATTTTTAAGGATTCATAAAAATCAATAATTTATTTACCAAGTTTATGTATGCAATTAGATTTGAATATTAAATCTGTACAATTAAAAGGAGTTTGAAAAAGGCACAGTAGTTTTTACCTCTGACTTGTTAATTGTTTTCAAGATGTTAGTTTTCAGTTTGTTAAAATTTTAGAGAGTAATGTCTTAGAATGGAAAACCTGATAAAATGCATTAAACTAATTTGTATATGTTTATAAAAATGTAGTTGTTCATACCATAATGTTAATTGAGAAGGCACTATATTTTTCTGCATTTTAGGGCTTTCAAAGGTGTGTTTCACCAGTAGCCATCCTAAATCTACCCCTAAAAAATCTGTTATCATTCCATCTAATAATTCTTTCCATCACCCTTGTAATTGAATCCCTGTTGTTATACCTAAAGCTAGCAAGAGAATCTTATTTGTTCCTACTAATATGATTGGAAGCTGTTACATTAGGAACCTTATAAAATCATCTGGTATGTAATTTCATGTAATATGTATAACATCTTTATCCTCTTGCATTTACATCCTGCATGTTCCCGATGATCTCTGTTCAGAACTTTCTGTCTTAAAGAATTCTTTTTTTTTTGGAGGGCAGTTGGGGTTAAGTGACTTGCCCAAGGTCACATGGCTAGTTTTTTTTTGTGTGTGTGTGTTAAGTGTCTGAGGCTGGATTTGAACTCAGGTACTCCTGACTTCAGGGCCGGTGCTCTATTCGCTGCGCCACCTAGCCGCCCCTCTTAAAGAATTCTTTACTCTTGTAGCACCTGTCTCAGACCCCTTTCCTACAGAGGTTATAGTTACTATTTCTAAGAAACTTGAAGAATAAAGTTTAACAGTCATTCTGTGAGAGAGTTCTGTTATGGTAGCTGGAAAAAAAAGCAGAAGAGAGGATTAATGGAGATGGATTGGGAGAAGCTAAGGAGAAGACAGCAGATGAGGAACATTTTCCTTGGAAAAATCGTTTTAATTGTTATTTTTTAAAGAAACATGAAGCTAATTATATGAGGAGTGAGCCTCAGACGACTGGCAAAAATGATGCTCCTGTCATGACTGGAGAAGACAGAGCTCTTTCTTTATTAAACTACTAAAACCCTTCTTAAGAAAAGCAGAGACAGTGTGGGACAGTGGTAGAGAGCTGACCTTGAGTCAGACCTGGGTTCGAATCTCATCCCTGACAAGTATTGGCAATTGCAGTGCACTTTCTTAGTGCTCAAGGTAGCTGCTGGCGGTGCTGACTTGCACTGGTAGAGGGGGTTTTGTTACCTAGGAATTCTTTATACCAGCAAAATCACAGGTCAGCCCTTCATCCTTTTCTTTTGTAGAGAATGAAAATGATTCTATGAAGAGTTTTCAGCATTCACTTTTATAAGATTTTGTGTTTCAATTTTTTCTTCGTCCCTCCCATCATCCTCTCTCTCCTTCCTAAGATGGCAAACACTCTAATGTAGGTTGTACATGTATGACCATATTAAACATACTTCCACATTAATCATGTTGTGAAAAAAGAATCATAACAGAAGGGAAAAACCATGAGAAAGAAAAAAAAATGGAAAATACTACTATGCTTCCATCTGTATTCAGACTCCATAGTTCTTTCTCTGGTTGGGAATGGCATTTTCCATCACGAGTCTTTGGGAATTGTCATAGCTCATTGCATCCCTGAGAAGAGCTAAGTCTGTCAGCGTTCATTTTTGCACAGTGTTGCTGTCACTGTGGATAATGTTCTGGCTTTGCTCACTTCACTCAGCATCAGTTATGAAGAGACTTTTTAAGGCATTGTGATTTAAATGTTGCAGGACTGTCTGTTCTAAAGCATATTAATCCATAGTTACAGTCGTTTTTTGAGGTGACTTGGGCTAGATAGTGCTGTAACCAAAATATGGTTGATAATTATATGTCACATGATCTGGGGTTACTCTCTCAATGCCCCACTCATACAGAGTGGGCTGAGTCAGCAGATGGAGGCCTCTCTTGCCTCCATTACGTGTTTCCCTCTGATTATTAGTTGATACCAATTAGCCAACCAAATTTATTTAGCTTTTAGAAATGTGTATTTACTAAGGTGGTGCAGTAAGGATATTTGGGAGAAAACATCCCTTCAAACCAGGGGCACACTCTTCCATAAGTACATATGGAATGCAGGGGGTAGATAGAAGCTTAGAGTACGTGTTTGGACAAAGGGGTTAACACAGCTCCTGGACATCATTTTTCTGGAAATTCTTTTCTTTTTTTCATGGAGTCTTTAGGAAGTTCTCCTTATGTAATAGTGTAGTTTCCGGCTGGCCTCTTTGTAGACTCCTGAGACTATCTTTCTTCATACTGACATGTCCACCAGCCATTTCTTTTTCTAAGACCCCTGCTTGGATATTGATGAGAAGTTCAAAACCTTGCTCTCTTGGCTTACCACTGGAATCCCAGAATTTGAACTAGTTTGCTACTTTATATAAGCCCTTAAGACTTAAACAAGTTTCTTCCGCCAGGGCAATACACTTCCTATGTAATGTCATCTTGCTATTCACTATTTCCAAATTGATCAAGGATTTTTTTGTACCTATTTAAAATGCCTTTGATTGGTTCATTCAAAAATATTGTCTAGTCCTTATTCTTACCTAGGTCATGGCTCTGATTCAATCCAGAAGTCCAGGACTTCTGCCATGGTTGAGGTAGTAGTATACAACATTCCTCTTAGAATTGTTTTGTTTTATTATTGAGTTAATTGTCAATAAATTGTGTATTCAATAATTTAAATGTTTATTTCTAGGAGATTGGCAGCTGTATTATATAAACAGATATGATTTTTAGCTGTTTTTATGGGAAAGGAGATTTCCCAAGTTTATTGAATAAATAGTATTTGATGAACTGGAGTGGGGCTTTTGAGCTTAGTTGGGATCAAGTGCGAGAGGTGTTAACATTTTTTCAGCTAACAGAGATATATCCAAATGAATCTTTAGGTTATGCTAGAATTGGGATTATGAAATTAACTACAGAAATGAGACAAATAGCAGCCTGAGAAGTCACCTATAAATTAGGCTGTCAACCTCAGACCTTGCTATACATGAGAACACTGTCAAAATCTGCATTAGGAAAGCTGAAGAAATGATGAGTCAGTATCTTTTGCAAAGTTTAGGATAATGTTAAAGTTAAGCTTTATTTTGGTTTTGTATTTTATGAACATCTCTATGAAAACTTAAGTACAAACATGTTTCTGTAATATGAACAGGAACGTGTTCAAAAGACTTTTCCTCATCCAATTGACAAGTGGGCTATTGCTGATGCACAGTCTGCCATAGAAAAACGGAAACGGAGGAGCCCTCTCTTGTTACCTGTGGACAAAATTCATCCTTTACTGAAGGTATTAAAAATTCAGAGGCATTATCTTTATTGTAAATAATCTTTTATTTATATGCATAGCATGTTTATTTTAAAATCATTTATTTGAAGTAATTTTCTATTAACCAAATATAGAAGTATTACGTTGGTAACACTATTTCTATAAATTTAGATACAACTCTTGTAACTTTTGTTAGAGAATTTAATAATAATACTTAATGCTTCATAAATGATCATTCAGTCACTTAGGTCAGTTCTGTGTGTTAGGGTGTATTGGGTATATAGGGTGTCCTAAAAAGTCTTAGTACACTTTCAAGCTATTGAAACTTTTGACTTTAGGGCCACCCTGTATTTGTGGGGCAGTACTTGTAATAGAGACTTTTTCTGGGAACTACTATTCCCGATCATGTTTCATGCAAATAGAATATTTACAGAAAGAAATAAGGTGCTCAGAGGCAGAGCGCAGTTGTCATTTTCATGCTTTAGTCGAATTGGATTTTCATGGGTATTATGTGAAATTATTTTATATCACGCAAGGGTTTCTAATTCTTTTCTAAAGAATAAAATTCTTTTTTTAAAAAGGAATTATTAGAAGGCAAAAGACTTTGCTTTGACTTTGACCTTACATCAATTGGAAAGTTGTTTATGAGTTTCTATAGTTTTTAGATGGTAGCACCCATAATTAAAGCCAATGTGATAGGTTTCTGGATCCGAAATCAGAAGCATCCAGAGAAAATCCAGTTTAGGGCTCTTTTTGGGTTCAGATTGGATTGCCGGATTAGTTTATGATCAAAAGATGTTGACATAGGTATAGTGACTGACTTGGGGAACAAAGGATAAATTATCTTGTGTTACATTGTAATTGTCTTGTATTACAAGTCTGTGGAATATGTATCCTTTCATTGTTCATCTTATGTTGTAATTTATTCTTTAGCTTTTAGGATTAATTTCGGTATAATGAAATTTCAAAAATTTCAAATTTCATTTTGGATGGTAAAATCATAAAAAGTTCTTTGTAGGACTGTCATTTAAATAATGATTTTAATTAATTTGTTACCTAGTAGAATGTTATTTTTTAAATTAACAATTGCGTCTTTTTTCCTCTTATCCTTTTTTCCATGCAGGAAGTTTTAGGGTATAAAGTAGATTATCATGTCTCTCTTTATATTGTGGCTGTACTGGAGTATATCTCAGCTGATATTCTGAAATTGGCTGGGAATTATGTTTTTAATATCAGACATTATGAAATATCCCAGCAGGACATTAAAGTATCAATGTGTGCAGATAAGGTAAGAACAGACGATTCTTTAAATTTATTTGTAGCACAATTATTTCTTTTAATAGATAGTATATTGCATATTTCAGTAACAATTTAAGATTTACGAAATACTTTCCTTATAAGAATCCTGTGAAGTATTGGCAAACTGGGAATCTGGTTCCTCATACACAGCTCCTTTTTTACTCATAGAGGTTGCTGTTTGTCCTTCATTCTCTAAGAGGACCATGACATCTGGGAGGTGATGCCATCACATACAAGTGAATTGCTTTTAAGTGAGGGAGGGCTTTCTTTTCCCTCCCTCCCTTTCTTGTTCTCTCTGTCTCTCTCCTTATAGGGTATAATACCCTTACCTGTGGGTTCTCTGCCCAAAGGAATGTAAATGTTAATCTCTGAAACTTTTTTGTTTTTATTTTATTTATTTTTTCTTAAAGACCAGCCTTAACCCCATCACTCTGTCTGTCATTGATTAGCCAACAGTAGGTCCCAGGCCAAGTCCTACTTGGTCATTGTTTGGGTCCTAATTGACTCAGAATGAATGTAAATACCAGTTTTTCTATTTTGACCAGAAACTCTGAGGGCCTTCCCCTCCTACATCAATTTTTTTTTTAAAGAGACCATTTCTTATTAAGCCTTAATCATGGAATAGGTGCTGCCACAGTCAGATTGAGAACTGTTGAAGACCTTAGCTTGAAGAGGTGAAGGTCCCCCACTGCATCCTGGGCCATCTCCAGGTATCTTGATCCATATCTGGCTGCTGGATCCAGTGGCTTCAGGGGAGAAAGTGAGGCTGGTAGCTTTGCACAGCTCCCCTCCCTCACTTAAATCCAAAAATTCACTTGCACGTCCAGTGGCTCCACCTCCCTGATGTCGTGGTCCTCGTCCAGAATGAAAGACAAACAGCAACGTATGAAGTGTAGGAGGTGCTTGTGTTCTAATCCTTTTACTTCTGAAGGGACTGGATCAGATGAATTGACCTGCCTAGGGTCACAGGGCTTTATGTTTCTTTTACATTTTCATAATGGATTTTGCAGTTATTCTGGAAATCTTTTTATAATGTTGGTGTTGGAATTTAGGATAGGTTCTATGGGCTGCTTATATCAAACTTTTACTCTGTGTCAGATTGGGAAATTTTCTGCTTTTCAGGAGCCCGTATAGTTCCATGGGTTTTTTTTTCTCCCTAGTAGGGAAGGAGAGGTGACAAGGAGAGAAAATAGATTTTTGTTAATCGAAAAGTATTACATTTAAAAACAGAAAAATATAAAGTCTACACACAATTTTAAAATGAACTTAATTCAGTTTCCTTTGTTTTTAGTGAGTGAATGAATAAATTAAAAGTTATTACCTGTTTTAGAAAAGAAAAAGAGCAGGGGAAATGAAGCTACTTAAGTGTAACAGTAACGTTTTAAAAGCTACAAGGTAGGAGAGAGAGGAGAGAAAAGAGGCAAATGGAGAGGGACAGAATTGAACAGAGGACCAAGGGAAACAGGGCCTGCCCTCAGGAATCCTTCACAAGGCAAGTAGGGCCTTGGCTGACAAGTACAAGGAAACTATTCTTCTTGGACCTTGCGCCTTACCACTGTTGTGTGAATCACCAAATAACCTTTGTTGCCCTTTGAAAATCAGAACTTCAGAGCTGGAAGGGATCTCTGAGGCCAAGTAATCTAATGTCCTCATCTTACAAATGTATGCCTGAGGCCCAGAGAGATTAAGTGATTTGTCCAGTGTTTCAGAGGCACAGAGTAGTAGAGCCCATGTTATATGTAGATCCAGAGTGGAAAGGCCTATCATTTTATAGGTGAGGACACTGAATTGAAGAGAAGTGAAGAGACTTGCCTGTGGTCATACAAATCCTGTCAAATCAGGATTTTCTTAGGTCTTCTCATTCTAAATCCAACACCCTTTCCCATGGTATACCTTCCTTCCTTATTTGCAAGTTTGTTTTTCTTTTCACAGTTCTTTTCAAACTTTATTTTTTAAAATACAATTTTATTTACATCTTTTCCTTTTTGCGTCACCTACAGCGTAACCTTCGTTTCCCTTCACAAAGAGCCATTCCTCATAACAGAATAAAACAGAGAGAAAACAGTTCAGAAACTAACCAACATATTGAAAAAGTCTGACATCAGAAAGAGAATCCCCTCCCGCAGTCCTCCTCTTCAGAGAGTGAGAGAGCGGCATGTGGGCTGGCACCGTGGGCCTGGTGATTCCCAGGATGGTTATTGTCCCTCTCTCTTCTTTGGGGTACTTGGGTCTTTATGACTTTGCAACGTTCAGCTTTAATTGGTTTATTGTGGTTGTTTCCATTTCCATTATTGTAGTCATTGTGTGTGTTGTTTTTTCTGATACTGCTTTCTTCAATTTATATTAGTTCATGTAAATTTTCCTGTGCTTTTCTGTACTTGTCATAATAATTTAATGTACTATAAACTGTTTAGCCATTCCCTAATGGATGGGCACTTACTTTACTTACAATTAAATGTTTATTTTTAATAACATTTTTAAAAATTAAAGTTTTACTCTTCCATCAGATTTTGTTTCTCTGTATCTATGAGGGAATAACTTAGGTTTAAGAAATTTAATTTGAATCCTTAGGTGTAGTGTACTATTATTAGCTTGAAAGTTCCTTTGAAATTTAAAACTTTTCTAATTGTTCTTTAAAAGTTTAGGGCAGCCTCATCTCACAATAAAGATGATACTTGCATGGTCTATCACTAACTATAGACTTGCTGCATGAAATTATTCTCAGCACTGTGGTTTTCACTTCTCTTATGCGTAGTTAGTTAATGAGACAATATTTTGTCCAGATTAATGTAGTAATTATAATACGGTTCTATTCTATAGTTTCAGAAATGATTTTCACTTTAAAATAGTTTTGATGGTAATGACTCTTATCCTTCATTATTGCCGTTTTGATTTTTTGAAAGTGTGATTTCATTGAAACCTTATTAGCAAATTTTTAAAGAGAGCCTTATATTCATTGAAATGGAAAAAATATTAGCTTTGAAGTCATAGAATCTGAGTTCAAATCCCACCTCTGTCGTTTATGCCTTGTGTGATCTTGAGCAAGTCACTAACCTTTGTGGAACTCATTTACTTAATCTGTAAGATGTGTGGAGGGTAGACTAAATGACTTCTGAGGTCTCTTCCAGTTCTAAATCTATGTATGATCCCATTTCAGCACAAATCCCAGACCACAAATCTCAACACCCATTCATACCAGCAGCCTGGGTCTGTAGGTGCTGCATCTGACCTCATGTTTTAGGGAGCATGGTTTTCTAGCTCAATAATTTGTATGCCAGTACTGCTGTACTTTCAAGTAGGATTATCAGTTGATATCAGTCAATTTAATTAGCCATTGGAAACAGATATTTAATATGGTGGTATAGTTGTTGAAAACATCACCTAAAATTCTGTGACATCCTTTCTTACCAGTATATGCAGAATCCAGGGGGAAATAGACTCAATTTAAAGCACAGGTGGCAAAATAATTCACAGCTCATAGAATTCCTTTATTTCTCCCTTATGGGGGGATACCTTTATGGCTCTTCAAGATGTGCTCCCTAGGAATAGTGTAGCTTTTCTGCAGGGCTCCTAATGGAACCTTGAATCTGCTTTTTTATAAAGTGTCTAGTTTGTTTATGACATACAGAAATTGCCTCCAGCTGTTACTTTCTCCCAGGGACACTTAGCATTTCAATGAAAAGGGTTGATTCTCTGAAGTTAGTAGGTTCCTTCTCTGGCTAAAGGTGTGAGGGGAGAGAGGAGACTTAAGGCAGATTCTCTCCTCCTACTTCTTCTCCCCTAAGAGATCACTTCCTAGGGGCTTTGCTGAAAACTTCTACCAATCAGCTAATTCTCTTGGGTTATAAATTATAACTTTGGGTTATAGACAACCCATAGGACATGACTAGATTTCTTTGGTTAGTCCAAACACTCTATGTAAAGGGCATCATTTCAGTTCATCCAGTGGCTTTCAAAGACGACTAAATTAATCAATAACTTTGCCCATGTTTATTCTACAGTTTGTGATAGGGATGGGGAACCTGCGGCAAGTTCCCTACTCCTGGTCTAAGATTTGTTAATTCAAGGAGATGTTTAGGCTTTGTTCACACAGAGCTCAGACCTCTGATTCAATTAAGATGTGTTCTCATCTAATAAAGGCGTCAGAATGGGGTGATTGATTGACTCATTCTTTCCCTAAATTTATACTAGATCTAAATTGGAGATCCATTAAGACATATCTTTCGCTAACTACATTTCCATTATGCAGTTGGTCTCCTTTATAATCTTATGTATTTTAGTTTATGCTTTTTAAAACATTATTTTGAGAAGGAGTTTACCAGACCCCTTTCTAAGCTTTATCAGACTGTCAAAGGATAGATGGAACAAACAAGTTAAATTCCCCTGATCTGAATCCTTTTTAATGGATAATGTTGAAAAGAAAACTGTGAAAATGACTCCTTTCCTTGTTCCTACATTCCTAAATAATGTAAGGCAGGGAAGAACAATTAGCAGAATGATCGATTCTGTTTCTTTGTACAGGCTTTTCACAAAGATAACTGTTTACTTACTATGCTCTTGTTTATGAAAGCAGGGAAGTTTGGAATACATTTTAGAAAGATTTCCATAAAATAAAAGTGTGGGCCTTTAAAGGGGTGAGTTTTATTTGTCTACAAATTTCACTTACTGTAACATTTTATTCCCTAGGAATGTCCCTTATTAATGAAGTATACGATATTTGTTGATTATTCTTTCCTCCTTTGAACTCAAACCCTTACTATAAATGTTACCTGCATTAATGTAGAGGAGTAAGTGTGACTTTGGACAGATCAGCTGACCTCTCTGTGGCTTCAGATACATTGTCCTTTAAAAGAAAGAGGCTGAGATAATGTCTAAGGTCCTTCATTGTTCCAAACTTTGGATCATGTTAGAGGGAAGTCAGTGATCAGAGCTTTATTTCTGGAATTCCTTTGGTTTTGTACTTTTGAAAACGCAAATTGACAAAGTAAAATTGATACTATAGTTAATTATTTTGCTACAGTTAAAAATGACTTAGTCATAGGTATATATCAACTTCTCACACTGTATCTACTGAGACATGCTCTAGGTGGCTACATGATTTAGATAGAAGCAAATTAGAGGTGCATGGAAGAAATTACCTGACATAGGGGAAGTATTCATGACCAAGGTCTAAAAAGAATACCAGGAGGAAAAGTGAATAATTTTGATTGCATAGAATTAAAAAGCTTTTGCACAAAGGCAACTAAAATGAGAAGAGAAGCAGGAAATTTGGAAAAAAAAATCTTTAGAAAAAAGTTTTTTAATAAAGGTCTCATTTTTAAAAGATATATAGGGGACTGAATTTATTTTATTTTATTTTTTAAAAGGAACCATTTCCCAATTTATAAATGGTCAAATTATATGAGTAGGCAATTTTCAGAGGAAAAAATCTGAATTATCAATAGACATGAAAAATGCTTTCACTCACTAATAATTAGAGAATTGCAAATTAAAACAACTCTGTGGTACCACCTCACACCTATCAAATTGTCAAAGTTGACAAGTAAGGGAAAGTGGAAAAAACAAACTGGAAGGGCTAAGTGAAGACAGGGGCATCAACATATGGTTGGTGGAGCTGTGGACTGGTCCCACTTTTTTGGAAAGGAGTTTGTAACTGTGCTTGAAAAGCTATTAAACTGTTCATACCCTTTGACCTAAAGATCTAGCTATTATGTCTGTATCCCAAAGAGATTTAAAAAAGAGGAAAAGGACCCATGTTTACAAAAAAAATATTTATGGCAGATCTTTTCATGGCGGCAGAGAGTAGGAAACTGAGGTGGTGCCTATCAGGGGACTTCTGAACATATTATAGTATACAGATTTAATGGAATATTATTGTGCTGTAAGAAATGATGTAGGGGATGGTTTCAGAGAAACCTGAGAATACTCGTATGAACTGAAGCAGAATCAAGTGAACAGGACCAGGGCAACAATAAAGACAAATAACTTTTATAGACTTAGGAACACTGATCAATACAGTAACCAGCTAGGATTCTGGAGTGCTCGTGATGAAATCTCCCATTGTCCTCCAGATAGAGAGCTGATGGATTCTGTGCAGATTGAAGCATTTCTTTTTTCCACATGGTTAATGTTGGAATTTATTTTGCTTTACTGTACATGTTTATAGGTAGATTTCTTTTTCTTGCTTTTTCAATGGGTAGGAGTGAGGGAGTCAGGAAGGAGGGAATTTGACCTGAAAATAAAATTAAAAATACAAAAAGAAGGAGATATACTAGTATTTAATAAATGTATTCTTTTATTCATCCAAACATGACTTGGTAATATATTTGATTTATTATGCAATTGGGCTCTGACATCTGTCTCCATGTCTCCTTAAGATTTATTTTGTATTTTGATTATTTGAAAGGTCACATTTTACTTAACTTTTACTCTGTACAAATCAAAAGCAACAGAATTCTGATGTTGTTCAACAACAATTAAATATCTTCTGTGTGTAAGGAATAATACTGTGTTAGGCACTGGGAATAATAGTACGGAGTTTAAGTGCATTACAGTCCCTGTCCTT
>JAQQSW010002920.1:0-14821 GCA_028646575.1 Pseudocheirus occidentalis
AATGCTTCTATACAACCAGACTATTGTACAATGTGAAAATGTTTGCAGATCCCATACATAATTATATACCACCATGGGGTGGGGGAAGAAGGGAGGGGAGAAAATCTGAAACTCAAGTGATTCTGTAACTGAATCTTGTAAACTAGAAGTAAATAAACAAGTCAATACATTAAAAAAACCATAAAAAAAGAAAATCTTGGCTATTAGAAAAATGTATCTGGTCATTTAGGGATGTAGCTTCAACAGACATTAATGATGACTCAACTTTTAGGTATTTTCTGTACGTGTGAAGCCCTAGAATATGGATAGTTTTAACTTATAAGTAAAGTATAAATGATAAGTTAACTGTTAGGGATAAGAAAGATACTCAAGCCTTAAGTTGTGATTAGTAAAACTTTGCTATTTAAGGGAAAAATTCCTGGTCCTGCAATTTACAATTGTTTGAGCTTTAATTACAGGCACAATTTTCTGAATTTTCATGAAACCAATAGCAGAAAATGATAGGAGCTGCAGTCTAGGTTTTGATAGAAGTGGACATCTGTGTCTGGGAAAAGTTTTGGAAATTACTTTGGCATGGCCAAAGGTAGGATCCTCTTGGCTCTGTTTATCCATTGTACTATTTTCTTTTGGAAAAGGAAATTTCCTCACCCAATTAATCCTGAACCTTGCTTTTGATACAATGTGACTAAATGATTGGCTATCAAATATGACTCATGACTGGAATCAAGCAGAGCTAAGGAAGTATTTCCTATCTGTTTTGATATATGATATTGTCATAACTTTGTTCCTCCTTTTTTCTTTTATAGCAAATTTCTATAGTCATGAAGTTTTGTAAACAAAATACTAAATCTATTAAATAATAGATTGATACTGAAACATCTCTGAGTTGCTAAAACAGGATGGAAATATGAAAATCTTACAATTTTAACTTGTATTTGTAGTCAAATTATAACATAGGAATGACATCCTCCTAAGGGAGAAATGATTAGACAAAATGATAAGACAAAGGTGTGTTGTAAAATTTTCTAAATAAGTGGAATAGTAAATTTTGAGAAAGCATCAGGATTATATGATTGATTTCCAAATTTATCTGTCCTGGAAATACAGGCTTTGGGTATATTTTAGTAATAAATTCTCAAAACTGGAATAAGATTTTATACATAAAAATTATATGAATAATGGTAAAGAAAGTAGAACTATTTTCCTATTATTAAAGTATCATCTGATAATTTTAAAAGGTAAAAGGCCTTATTTTACTGGACCCTCATAAATTTTTAGAAGATTCTTATATCAGATACAGGACTTAGGTAAGGATAGCAACAGCAAATGGTATATAAGCTGAAATACTCTGAAGTTTCAAGATTGAAGAACCAAATTTAAGTAATTGTATTAAATTACATGGTCAAAATTATCTAGGAATCCTTAGATTTGGAACCAGAGAAGCAGAGCTCCCTTTATAGCTCTCCTGAGAATAAAGTCTATTGTCCAAAAAAAATTATCTAGGGACCAGATAACTGCACGAGACATCTCAGACTCAAAATGTGCTGGTTAAATAGACATTGAGAATGATTTATGAGGATACAAGAAAACTTGATGTTAGTTAATATTGGTGATAATTATTGTATTACCTTGGTCTTTTGTTTCAAGATATTTATATTTAAGTTTTCTTGGTTACCTTGATAACATGTAAATATCTTTTCTCAAAACTAGTCCATTGTGAGTCTTCTAAGTAGTCTGATCTATGACGTGATATCAATGTGACCTGACTTAATGTAATATTGAATGTCAATTTATGAAAGACTATTGAATTTTTTGAACTTAGCCCTTGTTGACTGAACCTTCTCTACATGCTGTTTAGAGATGCTGACCAGAAACTCAGGTCCAAAGATTGATACAAGGAGTTTTCTCTGAGGACCCCTACCAGATCCTTCTGGCTACTCCCAGAGGTGTCAGACCTGTGGGTATGTACTCCTGGATAATTTGAGGAAAACCTCTGCTTCCAAGTAGATGCCAAAACCCTATGGGAACCTTGAGGTTTGTCTAGTAAAGACCCAGAAGCAGCTGACATCCAGATGAAAGAGTTGTCCCAAGATTCTGGACAAGGACTGAATATAATATCCTAGTTTATTTTTTCCTCTTCCTTTTTGTTATGTGCCCAACCACCAAGGCCCTGATTCAATCATGTGTTGGCATTTTCTCCCTCTATATTCTTGGCCTCCCTTTCTTTTCTTTTCTTTCTTTTTAAAAAAAAATTGAATTTTTAATTTATTTGTTTGTTTGTTTATTTATCTTAGTTTACAACATTCAGTTTCACAATCCCTTGAGTTCCAAACTTTCTCTCCCTCCCTTTCCTACCCCCTCCCCTCCCATGGTGGCATGTAATCCAATATAGGTTCTACAAATACCTTCACATTAAACATTAGTCACGTTGTAAAGAAGATATAACCAATGGAGTGAACAACAAGAAAGAAGAAACAAGGCAAAACAAAAAAGAGAACAAGTAGTTTGCATTTAGACTCTGTAATTCTTTCTTCACATGTGGATAGGCTTTTCTGTCATGAATCTTTTGGACTTGTCTTGTAACATTGCATTGATGAGAGGAGCCCAGTCTATTAAAGTTAGTTGTCACAGACGACGGTATGTCTGTAATTGTGTACAGTGTTGTCCTGGCTCTCCTCTCCTCACTCAGCCTCAGTTTATATAAATCTCTCCAGGTTAATGTGAAGTCTGTCTACTCCTCATTTCTTATAGCACAATAGTATTCTGTTTCATTCATATACCACAACTTGTTTAGCCATTCCCCAGTTGATGGGTATCCCCTTGATTTCCAATTCTTTGCCACCACAAAAAGAACTACTCTGAATATTTTTGTACTTATGGGTCCTTTTCCCACTTGTATGATGTCTTTTGGATACAGCACTATAAGTGGTATTTCTGTGTCAAAGAATATGCACATTTTTATAGCCCTTTGGGCATAGTTCCAAATTGCTCTTCAGAATGGCTAGATCAGTTCATAACTCCACTAACAATGCATTAGTGTTCCAATTTTCCCATATCTTCTCTAGCATTTATCATTTTCCTGTTTTGTCATGTTAGCCAATCTGACTGGTGAAATGTGATACTTCAGAGTTGTTTTGTTTTGCATTTCTCTAATCTATAGTGATTTAAAGCATTTTTTCATATTCTCATAGATATCTTTAATTTATTCATCTGAAAACTGACTGTTAATATCCCTTGACCATTTATCAGTTGGGGAAATGGTTTGTATTCTTATAGATTTTACTTAATTCCCTGTATATTTTAGAAATGAAGAAAAGGCCTCATTTCTGTAATATACCAAGAACTGAGTCAAATTTATATGAATACAATTGATAAATGGTCAAAGGATATGAACAGGCAATTCTCAGAGGTAGAAATTAAAGATATCTATAAGCATAAGAAAAAATACCCTAAATCACTACTGATTTGAGAAACACAAATCAAGACAACTCTGAGGTACTGCATCCCACCAGTCAGATTGGCTAAGATGACAGAACAGGAAAATGACAAATGCTGGAGAGGATGTGGAAAAAATGGAACGCTAATGCATTGTTGGTGGAACTGTGAACTTATACAACCATTCTGGAGAGTAATCCGGAACTATGCCCAAAGGGCTATAAATAATTGCATACTGTTTGACCCAGTAATACCACTTCTGGGATTGTATCCCAGAAGTGGCAGAAAGATCCATATGTACAAAAATATTTATTGCAGCTCTCTTTGTGGTAGCAAAAAACTGGAAATTTAGAGGACGCCCATCAATTGGGGAATGGCTAAATAAGTTGTGGTATATGAATGTAATGGAATACTACTGTGCTATAAGAAGTAGGAAGGAGATGGACTTTATATTTACCTGGAGAGGCTTATACAAACTGATGCTAAGTGAGAAGAGCAGAACCAGGAAAAACTTTTACACAATCACAGACACATCATATGTGTGACAACCAATCTTGATAAACTGGACTCCTCTCAGAAACACACAGCTATAAGACAACTCTCTAAGTCTCAGGATGGAAGGAGATACCTACATTCAGGGAAAGATCTAGAAAGAACAGAGTTTAAATAGAGACTGAAGCAATCTATATGCTATCATTCTTTTCCATGTTTGGTTTTGTTTCCTTTTTGCTATTGTTCACTCCATTGGTTACAACCCTTCTATACAAGCAGACTAATGTCCATTGTGAAAGTATTTGCAGATTCTATACCTGACTGCATGTCGCCATGGTGGTGGTGGGAAGAAGGAGGGACAAAAACTTGAAACTCAAGGGACTCTGAAACTGAATCTTGTAAATTAAAATTAAACAAACAAATCAAATAAAATTTTAAAAAATATTTCAATTTTATTAATGTCTCCTTTGGTTTTCAGTATTTCTAATTTAGTATTTAATTGAGGGTTTTCAATTTGTTCTTTTTCTAGATTTTTCAGTTGCATGCCCTTTTTATTGAACTTCTTTCCCTCTATTTTGTTCATGTAAGCATTCAGAGATATAAAACTACTCCTAAGAACTCCTGCATGCCACAAGTTTTGGTATGTTGTCTCATTATTGTTATTCTCTTGAATGAAGTTACTGATTGGTTGTATGATTTTTGTTTGACCCACTCACTCTTTCAGATTAGATTATTTAGTTTCCAATTAGTTTTTAGTCTTTCTTTCCATGGCCCTTAATTACATATAATTTTTATTACATCATGATCTGAAAAGGATGCCTTTAATATTTCTGCCTTTCTGCACTGGATTGTGAGGTTTTTATACCCCAGTACATGGTCAGTTTGTGTGTATGTGCCATGTACCTTGAGAAGAAGGTATATTCCCTTCCCTCTTTTCTGCTTGCAATTAAACAATGGCTAGCAATGATAACTGATGACACACTTCCCCAGTAGGTCCCCTGAAGGAACCTTCTCCCTGGGCAACATTTCATTCTCACCCAACTTGCTTCTTGTAGCAACTTGGCTTATACCTGTCTTTCCTTTATTGTTCAGAAGAGTAAGGGTTCTTTCAGACCCCCTCCTTTTGGCCAAAAGGGGATATATCAAGATGTTAGGAGACACCCTCTTTTCCAGAGCTAAGGCCCCACAAGCGAGCTGTGCCCTGAGCTTGGCATAACAATAATTCTTTATGCTTTTCCTGTGGACGATCTCACTTTCTGGCAGAATCACATAATTATTGCATTACTTTGAGCAGCACCTGGTGTTCTCTGAACTTTAGACAAACCTGGAAAAGTATTCCTGTTCAGGTCATGAAGCCCCACTATGAATCAAACTTGTCACATTTTTGCTGTAACCCCTTATTGTCAGGGCTATAGCTCAATGTGTAGCCATAGGTATAAGTATTGAGATCTACCTATACTAAAGCGGGTCCCCCAAGTAGGGTGAGTTCTTGGCACATGTAGCCTTGCTTGGAAGCTTTTCCCCTCACTTTGAAATTAAACTTCTGTTTGATTCCTGATTTTCCTGTCTCTAACCTGCTCTGTTATGCTTTAGGCATCCACAGATTAGAGGCCAGTTCGGTCTAGTTGACATTTTCTATCATCTCTCTCTGTCTCTGTCTCTGTTTCTGTTTCTGTCTCTCACCCTCTCCCTCTCCCTCTCCCCCTATCTATCTAGCTCTATCTAAGCTAGCAATCTATAGAAGTCTACATATTATTAAAATATAATCATAGGTTGATCACTTCCTAGTTTTAAGATGTAAATTTCCTACCCTTCTTTCCTTTGCTTTTCCTGAAGTGGAAATTTTGGGGAATGAAAATTACATGGATTTGTGGGAAGTGAATGTTTGTACTTTTCATGCTTAGCACCAGAAGCCTTTCATGGAGTAGGATTGGAGGAATGATTTGAATGAGGGTGGGACAGAGCACTTGGTAAAAATGGGAGAACATTCTAGGTACGTGGAATGTGAAATAATTTCCAAAATCAGAGAGAAGGTTCATTTGTTTGATAATAATCTATTTCAAATTAGCCTCTCTTCCACAATAACTCCAATGACTTGGAAATCAGGAATGTCCTGTAACCGTTTATAATCTGGTCTGAAATAATGGCAATTATTCTTAATGAGTAGAAATATTTTCTATTATTTTGCTGTCAGAGAGTCAGAAATTGCCAAAAGATGAATACAATTGTGTAATAACTAATAAATACCATGCTACACCATAAACACTGATTCATGATATCTTCCATCCAAAACTGGGATTAATTTGATCCAAAGCAGACAAATGAGGAAAACAGCTACTGTTTTAAATAGTTCACTTGTAATTTTTCCAGAAAGAAAACAAACTAGCTACAAATCATTATTGGGAGATTTAGCATGTTTTCGCAGTCTTGTCAGGATCAAATTAATCTTTGGAATCTTTAGAATATAACATTTTCCATGGGGTTAGTGCTAAATGAACAAATAGGAAGAGTGATACTGGTTTTTTTTGAAGCAATATGACAATAGATTTATGAACTGTATTGTGAAAATGTTAGATTCTGCTAAGTGGCCCTTTGTAAGATGCCTTCTATTTCAAGAAGACTGGAAGAAGGCATACTGTGTTCTCTAGTATGCCTCAGATACATAAGCAAAACCTATATAGCCTTGGATGAGTAAGAAAAGTCTGTTGTGTTTTTCAAGCCATCTTCTTTTTGCTATATATTCCTTATCTGCTTTAGCAAAAAACCAACAAGGGAGTTTTTCTGGAGGAATTCATTGGGTAGCTATCAGTTAATATGTTACTTAGGGCAGCTAGTTTCAGCATAATCCATTAGGAGATGCTTTAGCAAAATCACATGAGCAGAGTTAAATCCCTGCATTGAGTTTTCTGGATTGAGAGGGAGGGAAGATGAATGAAAAGGAAGAAGGGGGCGGGAAGAAGAAATGCACAAAAATCTGTTTTGGCACAGAGAATGATCCTGAATATAACTGAGAACCAAGAAAATGTCTCATTCTTCTTGGTGATGCTTATCCCAAGGATTCCTGCCTTTCTTTCTCCCTCCCAGATCTAATATGAATCCAGCTCCTTTTTAGCTTCAAACAATGTTCAGAATCCTCTAATTCCATTCATCCTGTCCTCCCTTTCTCTCTTTGCTCTCAGAGAATATTGAAGCTCCTACAAGTGGAAACAATCAGAATTTAATCCAATCCAGCAAATGTTTTTTTGAGGGCTGACTCTAAGAAAGGCAGATATAAGGATGAATAATAAGATAGCTGGAGTGAGGGAGTTAATAAGGGAGGTTTACCAAATAAGACTAGAATTGTAACATGTAAGAAGTAAAACAAAATCCTCTGAGAGATCTAAGGAGTGAGAGAAGCCTATCTTTCTAAACTGAATAATATTTTCAGCCTGGATCATGGAAAAGGACAGTCTCTGATACTTCTAAGCAGTGGGTCAGGGATTGCTGCTATGGCACCTTCAGAAGGTCACTTAATTTCTCCTTGACTCTACTTCCCTCCTTGTGTAAAAAATTAGTTTAATACTCATAGTAATATTTATATATTTTACTGGATGTTCTGAAAGCATTTAGTCATGTCCTATTCTTCATGATTGCATTAGGGTTTGGTTTTTTTTTTGCTTTTTGGAGGAGGAAAGGTAGGGCAGTTGGCTAGTTTTTTGTGTTAAATATCTGAGGTCAGATTTGAAATCAGGTCCTCCTGACTCCAGGGCTGGCATTCTATTCACTGAGCTGCCTAACCTCCCGCATTCGGGGTTTTCTTGGCAAAGATACTGGAGTGGTTTGCCATTTCCTTCTCCAGACCATTTTACAAATGAGGAAACTGAGGCAAACAGGGTTAAGTGACTTGCATAGGGTCATATGCTAGTAATTATCTGAGGCCTAATTTGAACTCATGAAGATGAGTCTTCCTGATTTCAAGTCTAGTATTCTATCATCTGCACCACCAAGATGCTATATTTTTGAAAGCGTAGAATACTATAAAGACATAAGTGGTCATTATTGCTACTTTAGAATTGCTTTGTTGGCAATCTAGATAGACTAAAGAGTTTTGGCAGGGGCATTCATCACAAAAAGAGTTTCTATGAAAGCAATTCTGTTTGTTGTGGCAAAGACAAACACAAACTGGAATACTGTGAGGATGTTCAACAATTGAAGAATGACAGAGTAAATTATGGCATATGGATGTGATAGTTTTATTGTGCTATAAGAAATAAGGAAAGAGATGAGTGCAAAGAGACATGGAAAAATATATTAAGAGATGTAATGCAAAGTGGGCAGAAACAAGAATAGTTTACAATAAAGGTTAATATTATAAAATGAACAATCTCAAAGACTTCTAATCCTGTGTAGAGTGAAATGAGCAGAACAAGGAGAACAATTTATCTGATAACAACACTGTAAAAACAAACAACTTAAAAAAACTGTAAGAACTATTACAGATTCATGATTCCAGGGGACTAATGATGGAACATGATATCCATTACAGAGGTGATGGATTTAGGGTATGGAGTAAGACAGACATATTTTTGTGTATAGCAATTGGGAGGATTTTATTCTGGTAGACTATGTATATTTATAAGAAATTCATATTTTTCTTTTCTTATCCAGTGCAGTGGGAGGAGTGAGAGGAAATAGATTTTTATTATTATTTTTAATAGAGAGGTAGGGGTTGCTAGAGATGTGAAAGGTAGCATTAGCTTCCAGTTGAGCTTCACCATATTTGCCTGTTTTACTTTGTTACAAGAGAACTCTCACAAGTGAGAGTGATTTGCAAATGTTTGTAATAAAAAACAAAACAAAACAATAATACTAAAAATGTAAAAATAATTTAAAATTTAAAATTTAAAAATCACTACAAAAATGGGAGAGAGGCACGAAGGGAGCCTTTAGCTGAAGAGTAGTCTTTTCTGAACCAAGTGAGAATCTGTAATTTTATAGGGTATTTAAGGAGGTGATTGGCCTGTCAAATTACAGACTTTTTATAGAATTATTTAAAGTACAATTATTGGTAAATCTTGACTCTGACTATCCCCTGCTCTGACTCCTCTCCCCCTCTCCCATCTGTTGTCCCAAAGGACCAGAGCAAAACAGAAATTGTTTCTATTGGTTTCCCGTAACAGTCCCTAGAGGTTACATCAACGCTTGAAGGTGATGGACAACTGAGTTTCAGAGGGAGCATAGCCATCAAGGGCTCCTAAAAGAAACAGTGCCCAGGGCTTTGGGAGGGATGGGGAAGTGGGGTGGCCAGAGCAGTGTGGTAGCAGGTAGCAGGGTGTGGTCAGCAGGGAGGTCAGGCCAAAACAACATTGCAAGTGCTTCAGCATCACAAACATGAGAAGCACAAACACCCTAGTGAGAGCTGTAGCAGCTGTGGGGCCAGAGCTTGTGAGCAATGTATGTGCATGGATCATGGATCAAGGGGCAGGGGACAGCCATGACAGGGCTAGGCTGAAACCTCCAGAGCTAAGCCAAAACATGGTGGCCTCCACTGTAATCAGAAAGAAGTGGATTGTTAAAGTGCCTAAAGTGAAAAACTAAGCCCCTGCTGAAGTACAGATCATTGCAGTTAAAGAAAGAGAGATGGCAGTTCTTCCACTATCTCAATGGAAGATCACAGATGAAGAAGAATTGGATGATTATAAACTAAGGAAAAGAAAGACTTTTGTGGATAATCTAAGGAAGAAGAGGAACTGTGATTATTAACTAGATAAAATATACATAATGGGAAGAGAGACATACATACCAGTGTGCCTTAGATGTCAACTATTGAAACACCCCTCTATGGCTAAAATATGAAGAAATGGGAATGATGAATTGCCAAGCAAATAATGGCTGGAATATCTGGGATGGGACCATCATATCTCTTCTCTAGATCAACTAGTTCTTGTACAAATATACTTATATGGAGGAAATTTGGGGAAATATTGCTGAACCCTGGCAAGTATTTGAATTCTGAGTAAAATGACAACCTGACAAGCAAGACTGAAACTCCTACATCAACTTTTGAGATACAAAGAGGTAGATTAAGCACACTACATTTACAAATGATTTGTCTCCTTATACCCTGATGTTAAGAACT
The DNA here is from genome assembly GCA_028646575.1 of Pseudocheirus occidentalis. Classification (NCBI taxonomy): domain Eukaryota; kingdom Metazoa; phylum Chordata; class Mammalia; order Diprotodontia; family Pseudocheiridae; genus Pseudocheirus; species Pseudocheirus occidentalis. The sequence goes on from JAQQSW010002920.1 coordinate 10,046, forward strand.
AGATCAAGACCTCCAGGAGCCAAGATGGCAGAGTAAGCAGGAAATTGCCTTGATTCTACCATACTCACCTCCAAACAACCATAAAATAATGCCCCAAGACAAATTCTAAATAAATAGAACTAGCCAAAAAAAGGGATGAAACAATCTTTTTAGCCCAAGACACTTGGAAAGTTGGCAGAAAAGATCTGTTTCACTCAGGTAAAAGGGGAGTGCAGTCCAAGAAAGACAGGAAGCATCCCAGCAAGCCAGCAGAAGATCCTAAGCCCCAGTGCAGTGCAGCAGGCAAACATATCACCAGCATCCCCTTTCTTCTTTGCCCATATCTTAACATGGCCAGGAAATGGGCAAATGCCAGGTCTCAGTACCCATTCTCTTTAGCCTAGTCCTGGGCAAGCAAGCAGCTACCAGTGCTGGGACCCACCACATGTGGTATTTTTTTTTTGGTTGCCAATTTTAAAAATTTAAACTTGAATACAAATGAGTAAAAAACAACAACAACAAAACTTTGCCATGTCTACAGCAGACCATGAGAAAGGATTTAATATAAAACAATAAATTTCCATTTCATGAAAACCTATATAATAAATACTACACATTGTTTTCAAAGCTGCCTAACTTTTTTTTTTTGCTTCTTTGTTGGTTTTCTAGATAGATATAGGTATAGATATACACACACATACTTACACAGACATACATGTATGTATGTATATATAAGTATATACACACATACATATATATATATACATAGATATCTATACACATACATGTATACATACATATGCACTTCTACACATATATGTAAAGCCTTACTATATTTATTTCCTCCTATCATCTGTCTAAAGGTGGTTAGCATATTCCTTCATAAGTCCAAGTCTTTCCATGCATTTTAAAATCAACCAACTCATAATTTCCTACACAACAGCAATATTCCAACCCAATCACATCCTATCTGAGAGATTGTCTATGAAAGTTTTCCCCTGCCCCCAATTTTCTGAATTCCTTTTATTCTTGACTACACAGGTTCCATTTATACAAGAAAATTTTAATTTAAAATAATTAAAATTATACTTTTTACACTTCAACAATGTTCTCACCTTACAATATAGTTTGAGGTCTGATACTGCTGAATATATTTCCTTTATATCTCTCTCTCCCTCCCTCCCTCCCTGATTTCATTGAGGTTCCTGATCTTTTATCCTTTTAAAGGAACTTTGAAATTTTTTTGTAACTCAGTAAAATAATTTTATAGGAATGTAGTTGGGATGACTGAATAAGTAAATATTGGCTTTACCTATACATGGACAAAAATATTACTTCATTTCTTTAGATCAGAGTTTATTTGTATAAAAAGTGTCTTCTGTTTGTGTTCATATCACACGAATTTTTCAGCATTGCCCCCAGCAAGTAAGTAGATGCTAATGATGGGGCCCCACACATAACCCAGCATAGCCAGCTGAACAGGCAGGCACCAGCTTGTGACCCATCACCTGCGTCAGTGTAGCCCTGGAACAAAAGGCAGACCTTAACACAAGAACACCCCACTAACTTCAGCACATATCAGACATCAACACTGGGCCCCTGGCTCAGCACCAGGTAAGCTGCCAGACCTCTATGGCCTCCAGCAGCACCAACCAAATCCCCACTCCCCACCTGAGCACTTCATCAGTCATGAGGGCAACATCAGTGCAGCATCATGTAAATGGTCAGAGTATGCAGCCCCTTACAGAAGAAGCCTGAAAAAATGTCCCTTCCATCCTAGGAGCAGAGCTCAAATTTAAAAGTGAGGGAAAAGACCAAAAAAGATGAGTAAAAACAATAACAAAAATAATCTGACCATAAGTTATTATAGTGACAGGGAAGATTAAGACACAAATTCATAAGAAGTGTCAAAACACCTATAGGTCAAAACACCCCAGAGAAAAATAGGAAGTGGTCCAAAGCCCAGAAAGAACTCATTGAAGAGGTCAAAAAGAAACTTAGAAATCAAATAAGAGAAGGAGAAGAAAAATTGGGAAAAAGATGAGAGTGATGCAAGAGTTATGACAAAAAAAGTCAACAGCTTGGAAAAAGAAAACAACTCCTTAAGAAGTAGAAATAGCCAAATGGGAAAGGAAATACAAAAATCCCCTGAAGAAGATAACTCCTTAAAAAGTACAATAGACCAAATGAAAAAAGGTGGTACAAAAGCTAATTGAAGAAAATAACTCCTTAGAAGTTAGAATTGGGTAAGTGAAAGCTAATAACTCCATGAGACATCATGAATCAATGAAGCAAAATGAAAATAATGAAAAAGTAGAAAAAATATAAAATACCTTATGAGAAAAATAGCTAACCTGGAAAATAGATCCAGAAGAGAGAATCTCAGAATAATTGGACTATCTGAAAGCCTCAATCAAAAGGAGAACCTGGATAGTATCTTTCAAGAAATTATCAAGGAAAACTGCCCTAATATCTTAGAAGCAGAGGGCAAAATAGGCATTGAAGGAATTCACTGATTACCTCAGGAAAAAGATCTTAAAATAAAATCTCCATGGAACATTATAGTCAAATTTTAGAACTGTGAAGTCAAGGAAAAAAAATCTGTAAATGGCCATAAAGAAACAATTCAAATATCAGGAAGCCACAATCAGGATTACACAGGACTTAGAAGCTGAAACATTAAAGAATCAGAGGTCATGAAACATGATGTTTTGGAAGGCAAGGGAACTAGGACTACCAACAAGAACCAACTACTTGGTGAAATTAAGCATGGACTTCAAGGGGGAAAATGGTCATTTGAAGAAGAAGGATTTCAAGATTTCATAAGGAGAAGATAAGAACTGAACAAAAAAATAATCCCCAATATCAAGATAAAAGAGAATTGTACAACTAATAACCTAATTAGAAGGAATGTGTGTGTGTGTGTGTGTGTGTGTGTGTGTGTGTATATATATGTATATGTATATATATACAGAGAGAGAGACAGAGAGAGAGAGACAGAGAGAGAAGGTAAGAGTGAATTTGAGGGAATGACAAAAAAATGAAGGTACAAGAAAGAATAGTACACTTAGTGTAGATGGAGAATAGAGGTAGAGAATGGGGTAAATTATTTCATATGAAGAGGTGTGAAAGACCTATTACAGTGGAGGGAAAGGTGGGAAAATTGGCAATGGACATCACTTGAACCTTACTATCATCAGAATTGATTCAAAGAGGGGATAATATATACTATCATTTAATATAATATACTATCAGTTGAATATAAAATTCTATCTTATCTGACATAGAGGTAAAAGGGTAGGGGATTAAGTAAAGGACACATGGGGTGGGGACTAACCACAAAGGGAGGGCAGATCCAGGGAGGCTGTAGACACAAGTAAAACAATGGTGAAGAGGGAAAGTATGAAAGGAGAGAGAGGACAAATAGGAGGAAAAATGGGATGGAGGAAAGTACAGTTAGTAATCATAACTATGAATGTGAATGGAATGAACTCTCACATAAAATGGAAGCAGACAGCAAAGTGGATCAAAAACCAGAATCCTACAATCTGTTGTTTATAAGAAACAACACACTTGAAGCACAGAAACGCACACAGAGTAAAGGAAAGGGGCTGGAGCAGAATCTATTATGCTTCAGCTGAAGTAAGAAAAAAAGATCTCATACAAATCAAAAGTAAAAAAAGACCTAATTAAAAGAGATGAAGGAAACTACATTTACAATGAAGTAATATTAATAACTAAACATATTCTTAAAGGAGAAGTTATGTGAATTACAGGAAGAAATATATATCAAAACTATACTAGTGGGATAGCTCAGCTGTCCCCTCTTTTAACTTGATAAATTAAACTGAACAAAACTACAATAACAAGAAACAAAGGATGTAAATAGAAAACTGGTTAGGAAGGTAGGTATGACAGATCTTTGGAGAAAAGTGAATGGGAGCAGAAAGGGATATACCTTTTGCTCAGTGCACCTACCCCAAAATTTACAATGTGTTAGGGCATAACACCCTCAAAATCAAATATAGAAAGGCAGAAACATTAAATGTATTTCTTTTGTGTTATACTGTAATAACAATTGCATTCATCAAAGAGCAGTGGAAGGATAGATTAAAAATCAATTGGAAACTAAATAATCTAATCCTAAAGAATAAGTGGCTCAAAGAACAAATCATAGAAATGATAAATAATTTCATTAAAGAGAATGACAACAATAAGACAACATACCAAAGTTTATGGGATGCAGTTGAAGCAGTACTTAGGGGAAAATTCACTTTTCTAAAATTTTAAATTAACAAAAGAGAGAGTAGATCAATGAATGGGTATGCACCTAAATAAGTGGAAAAAGAAAAAATCAGAAATCTCCAGGTGAGAAACAAATTAGAAATTCTGAAAGCCAGAGGTGAGAGTAATAAAATTGAAAATAAAAAAAGATTATTGAGCTAATCAATAATACTAGGAGCTGATTTTATGGGAAAAGTAAGATAATAAGCCATTGATTTATTTGATTTAAAAAGAATAAAGCCAAATATCCACTTTCAAAAGTGAAAAGGGTGAAATCACTGCCAATGAAGAAGGAATTAATACAATGATTAGGAAATATTTTTGCCTAATTATATCTTTTTTTTTGGAGCTCCACATTTATTTATTTATTCATTTTTTTTAATTTTAATTTATTTTCTTGGTTACATCATTCATTTCCACAAGGTTTTGAGTTACAAATATTTTCCCCTTTTTGTCCCTACCCCCCAGCCCAGAACATTGATCACACTGTAAGACCTCTCCCACAATCTGTTC
>JAQQSW010002921.1:0-14821 GCA_028646575.1 Pseudocheirus occidentalis
ATGGTGCTCTCACACAGAGTAAGTCTGTGCTAAGCTATCTCATGGCACTCTCACACAGATGGAGGGAAGATGGGATTCTTATATACAGAGGAATCTAGGGGTGGTTCAGAGGAGGAGCCTGGGGAGGGTCTACAGGAGGAGTTAATGAGATCAGATTCTAGTAATGAGTTTGGGGAGGGACTTCAGGTGGAGTTAATGAGATCAGACTCCAGTACTTCAGGTGGAGTTAATGAGGTCAATACAAGATATCTTGATAGACTTCAGAGTGGGAAGCAGATGGACAATGGAGGGCCAGGCTAGTAACAGGTTTGGGCCCAGCCACAATGAAATACTTAGGGCCTCTGAAAATGCCTCCTGAAGATTCAATCAGACTTCAAGAGGTTTCCCAGAGTATGTACCTCAAAGATTCAAGGAGAGCTGAAAAAGGTGGCGGCCGGGGGTGTCCCAGAGCCTACACCTCATCAGACTGATATTTTGATAGGCTCCAGGGTGGGAAGCAGATGGACAATGGAGGGCTAGGCCAGCAACAGAGGTTTGGGCCCAGCCACAAAGAAATACCCATGGCCTTTTCAAATCCCCCACCAAGTGGGAAGACCTAACCAGACCTCAAGAGGCTCTTCAAAGATTCAAGGAGAGCTCAAAGGTGTTGGGGGGTGGGGGGAGGTCCCAGAGCCTACACCTCATCAAATCTAATTTAGCACTTACCATTTGCATTTCACCAACCAATGGGGACTCAAACAAAATGTGAAAATCTTATCAAAGAACTTGCTTTCTGCTAATGGAACACAAGACATCTTTGGAATATAGACATAAATTAGATGCAGCATTCTGAACTCATAATCCCTCACTCCACTACCTTCTTTCTGCAAGGAAAAGAGAGAGCTTTATTCTGCTGCATCTTTTTTGGATAAATTTTTTTGGTCCATTTCCACGGTTCTCAACATTGTGGATATTTCCCCCCACATATTTATTTCACTTTGTTTCTTTATATTCATCACATTCATTATTTCATTACTTCTTACAGTACAGTGGTGTTTTCTCACAGTGATACCACAATTTGCTGGACTTTTTCCCTAGGAATACTCATTCACTTTGCTTCAGGTTCTTTGCTACTACAAAAAGTACTGCTAAAAAGACGTTGGTTCCTGTAGAATTTCTTTTAGTAATCATTGGTTCCCTTGGATTGTGGACTACTTTCTGAATGGTCTTGGAAAAGAAAGAATGGTTAAGTCTATGTGATGAGGTCTAGGCTCTGGGAACCCCCTTGAGCTCCTCGAATCTTTGAAGTAAGGTCTCTGAGAAAGTAAATCTTCCCAGGGAAGGCATTTGCCTGAGGTCACGTGCCTTAAGTTGTGGCTCTGTCCAAGTCTTTAGCCCTCCTTTGTTCCAATAGTTTCCCACCCTTGTTGTTCCTGTTCCCACCCTTGAGCTGGCCAACCCCACCATTGTCTATGGTCTCCAGAGAGTCTCCAGCAACTTCCCACCCTGGAGTCTATCAAAATACCAATCCACTCTTGCATTGACCTCATTAACTCCTCCCCTGAAGACCCTCCTGCAAACTCCTCCTCTAGACCACCCCTAGATTCCTTCCACAATCTTTCTGAATATAGGATACCATCTCCCTTCCATGTGGTGTGAGAGTACCACAGAATGCCCAATCACAGACTTGCTCTGTGAGAGCGCCATAGAATGACCTAACATAGACTGGCTCCTTAAGAATCTACCCCGTATCTTTCAATAAACTTTAATTTTTCTTTGTCTGAGAAGACTTGAGTGGAATTCTTTCCCAGGAGCCGCAATGTTGGTATTTTAGGGTCTCAGGCAGCCCTAACCCTCTTGGTGACCTCTTCGTATGTGTGCAAATAGAAACCAGAACTCTAGCAAAAAGATAAATCAATGTAAAGAAAAGGTCAATTCAGTCAATGTATTCCCTTTTTCTGCTGGATGGTACTTGGCCCTATTTTTTTTTTTATCCTCTATTATGGTAGTTCATAGATAAAATCCCTTCCTTCTCTCTCTCTCCCTTTCTACCTTCCCTCCTATCTTTCCCTTCATCATTTCCCTTCCTTTTCCTTCTCCTTCATTCTGCACTGAGTATGGTATTGTCATTATAGGAATACCAAAATGTGTCATAGTACACTCCCATCCCTCCAAAACATCCCTCACAAATATTTCCCACGATTCAAGTTATTTTGTTAACTCTCCATGTCTGTTTCTGCCCCTTTCTTGCTATATCTCTGTCTTTTTCTCTGTGTCTTTGTGTCTCTTTCCTGGATGTATCTATCTCTTTGTGCAATTGTTTTTTTTCTCTGTCTCTCTCTGTCTCTGTCTCTGCCTCCCTCTCTGGCTTTCTGTCCGTCGCTGTCACACTGTCTCTGTGTGTCTCTCTGCAAACTCCATCACTAATACATCTCAGGTCCTTTACTAACGTATGTCATTGAGATCCCAAGTTGGGGGAGAACATTTTCATGTCTGGGCAAGGTCAGGGATCAGAAAGACTTACAGTTCTTGTCAACCCCTGCAGAAACCTTTCTTCCTTTGTGAACCACTTTCGACTGTGCTGTGGGGTTCCTGACTCAAACACACTGGGTTAACATTAAAAGACATTAATATTAAAGGAGAAAGGAAATGTCTTCCACATTCAAGACTTCTCAGTTTAAAGCCTCCAGCGCATAAAGTATTGTTTTCCGGATCTGAAAGAGTTTAGGGGTCTGCGATAGATGAGAGAACCTCCCACCTCCTAAACAAGCACACATATTCAGGCTCTTGTGAATGGCTAATTTTAATCTGGTGTGTCAAGGTCCTTTATACAGTTAATTCAAGTTTAACTAGATTTATCCTGAAGAGAAACTTTAGCCTTTTGAATCAAAGATTTATTCAGAAAATGAAAATAGGACAAATACTTAAGAGTGCAGACATACGGCTACTCCCTTGAGAACCTCCTTGGATCATTTTAGATGGTGTTCTAATGTATATTTTCATCTTTTTATAATCACAAGGTTTCAGTATAGGGAGGGTTGCTTGGAATATTAGTTTTATTTGAGAATGCCTATGGGAAAAATCCATATGAATGAGTGATTTTAATAAATAATTAGGAGATGATTTTAAAAGCTGGAAATGTTAAAAATAATTTCAGAATCAGTTCATTGTGCTACTTAAACTTCTTCTGGTATCCTTACTCTGCTGCCTGAGACCTGACTGGGAGGCAAGGAATTCTGGATTACATATCCTGTCATATCTTCACTTTTCTGATATAGAATTGGTACCAGATTTTTTAAAAATAAATTTAATGTTTACATTTTCACCCTCTGAAAGGAAAAGAATGTATCTGAACCTCTACCACTCCAGCAAAGTTACATCTACCTCCCATCTTAGGAACTATAACTCCATGGGTGAGCCATCTGCCTGAAGATGAGATCAAAGTAAAAGTGGGATTAAGATGGAGAAATAAGGAGCACCCCTTGGAAGTAGAAATACCTTTGGGGTCTCAAGAACATCAAGTTGGTAGAAAGAAAAGGGTAGTACACAGAAGGGAGGATGGTTATAACAGCTAAAGGAGAGTCTACATGCACCGGCATTCCTGACCACTCTGCTATTTTGCTGTAGATGGAGCTGATGTGAGATGTGGCCTCTTTTCTTTAGGCAGTCCAATGAAGGACAGTGATAGGAAAGACAAAGTAGGAGGGCAGAAGAGAATGCTGGTACTGTAGAAGAATCGGGAGGAACAAAGCAGCAATGGAAGTTGGTTTTGAGTAGATAGAACTATGATGTCCCTGGAGGCTGTGAGTGGGTAAGTGTTGGTGCCATCGGCAAAATCCATCATTCAAGATGCTTGGGCTTCCCAGTGGAGTGGCTTGATCTATGTATCTGAATTCTAAGTGGAAACTCCTTCAATTATGGCAGATCTGTGGACTAATTTCTGGTATGAGATAATCTGTCTCTGTCTAGAAGACAGAATCATATTCATTGACTGTCTACCATGTCTGGAATATTTATCTTCTTTATTTTTGCCTCTTCAGTTTCCTGGATTCTTGCAAGTCCTTGCTAAAATATTATCCTCTACATGAAGTCATGCCCAACTCCCTCTACCCCCTACCTTTATGCCAACACCTTCCTTCTGTTCATTATCTCTGATTTGGCTTATCTTGTATACATTTTTTTGTACATAACATTTTTTGCATATTATCTCCCATATTAGACTGTGAGCTCCTTGAGAACATGGAAAATTTTGTCTTTTCGTAGATATATATATTCAGCACTTGGCTCAGGGCTTGTCACATAGTAGTAACTTAATAAAAGCTTTTTTTTTTAATTAACTGGGGATTTAAAAGGTCTAGGTGATGTTAGGACTTCTCAGATTTTTCATTAGTTATTCTCCTGTATTTTGACTGGATTTCTTTTAACATCTTTGTTCATGAGTAAAAAAATACAAAACAGCCAAAGCAAGTTCATATGATGAACTCTCATTTACCATATTGACATGGTTGGAGGCCATTGAATGGAAATGCAAGAGGCAAGGGAAGAAAAGAGTCTCTCAGTGCCCAAGGAATGAACCAGATTTTATCAGGATGAACATAAACAAATCTATACCCTAGTCTAGACTCATGAAGATATCATGAGATGTCTGATCTCTGAGCACTACGGAGTTAGCAGAACACTTAATCATTCCACAGTGTGGAGAGGAGGCCAGGAGGACCAGGGTGAACACTCATTGGTAGCTCCTGGGTCCTTGTAAGGGGGGGAGAAAGAGATAAGTAAATACGTAGCAGTACCCTGCTACAGCAACATTATTATAGCTTCTGAGCTGATTGCCACCTTCTCCATTAGAGGGTAGTTAGCAGTCCAAAGTGGTATCAGTTAAATCCAACAAAGTTATTTTTTTTTCATTTATTCTTTTATCTTTAGGATGAATTCATATTGGTCAATTCATTTTAACTCCACCCTACTCCTCATATTCTGAGCTCCTAACAATTCAAATTAGTCAATAGATCTCTCAACTCTGATCAGTATAAATACTAATCCCAGAGGCATCTTCTTCTGTTCTAACATTGGAGGACCTTCTCTTGGTCTTGTCACATTCCAAGGGTACAGTGGAGGCCAAAGTCTGTCTACCTGTCATGCTTTGTTGTGTTACATGTCTGGCCCTCAGCCTTTTTCAATCATGTTTCCTAATGCTATCTATATTCCAATTTTTGTATAGGAATAATCATTTGTCATATACATCTGCCTGCTTAAATATCAACCAGGAAACCTTTGAGTGACCCATAACTTGGACCTTTTAAGGTTCACAGTAAAATAAATAAGTCACTGGGTTATGGGTGGAGGGAAGAGCAATCTACTAATTTCCTACAATCTACAATCTACTCATTTTTCATAAAAATCTACTAAATTTTGTTAGACTACATGGACATAAACTGAGCGATGAATGTTTGCCCTAACAGCTATTTAGCAACATGAACATACAAGGCAACACACAGACCTGTAGGAGATCAACACTAAGTATTCATTTAAAAAAATACACATGTGAACGTGCACAAACACATATGTGTCTGTGTGTGTGTGTGTATGAAAGGGAAGGAGAACTGTTTCTAGCTTGTTCTCTATTAGATTCTTAATAAATATATGGCAAAGTAAATAAACCTTTTTTGTTACTTGAAAAGCAGAATGAATTTTAAGACAGAGCTGTAGTTTTATGAACTCTGTAATTATATTTTTATGAAAATTATAAGGGGCAGGGATAGAAAGCTATTTGAATTGAATTAACCTGATTTCTCCCCTGTCTTAAACCAGAAAGAGGACTGGGAAATATTAAGCCATGCAAGTGATGGTAGGAGGCCACATGCACTATCTCAAAACAGGAGGAAAATAATGTCATTGACTGAATAGGGCAATATCACATTACAACTAGTGCATCTTGCTATTAGGGAACCAAAGTTCTCTGGTTTTCAACGTGTTTATTTTGTTTTTAACTGAACCTTAGAGTTCATTGATTTAGAGAACTTTCAGTGAAATTCCCTCTACCAGTTTATTGACAATCCCATAAAAATCCTTTCCCAACCACAATTCTCATATATTCATTCAACAAGCATATTTTCAAGGACTCACATAATTATCTCTGTTCTAACTATTAAAATACAAAGAGAACAATGAAACAGTCTTTAGTCCTTGCCCTCATCAAACTTACCTTCTATTTGGGGAAAATGACATAAACACAGGTAAGTATGCATGGATACTCACACTCATGATAAGTTGCCATGGGCTGTTCAGTGGCCAGCACTAAGCAGGACTGAAAATGTGAATAAGAAATGATCAGAGCATGTGTGTAGCTCAAGGAAGAACTATGAACTCCACTTATTGATTCTTTTTTTTTTTTTTGCTTTTTTTTTTTTGGAGGGCAGTTGGGGTTAAGTGACTTGCCCAAAGTCACATGGCTAGTTTTTTGTGTTAAGTGTCTGAGGCCAGATTTGAACTCAGGTACTCCTGGCTCCAGGGCCGGTGCTCTATTCACTGCACCACCTAGCCGCCCCCACTTATTGATTCTTAGGACAAAGTTTTTATAGAGCAAGTGAGACAAAGGAATAGGACTAAAGCTTTCCTATCATTATCTTCATACGTTATATCCTAGAAGCAGCACAGAATAGATAATTCTATAAGGATTTGTTATCTAGGAGACTAAAGACTTGGGGGAGAGCCTTTGATCTCAAAACTCAACTAACATCCTTTCAAGTATAGTGCATATCAAAGGACCAAGGAGCAAGCTTTAAAAAAAAGCGCCATCTCAAAGGACCTCCTTTAGAGTACACTGTCCGGATTTTTATCTGAGTCCTGGATCAGGCTTCCTCGGCTCCCCATAATAAGTACAAAGTAATTACCAGGAGAAGGCACTAACAGCTTGAGATCAGGAGAGACATCCTTTAGGAGACTGAACTTAATCTGAGCCTATGTGAACCAAGTTTTCTAAAATGAAGCATTCCAGGCATTGGGACCAGCCTGGGCCAGTACATGGAGCTAAGAGATGCAGTGTCCCACATGGGGAACAGCTCTAGACATACTCATCGGGCAGCTGTGTGAAGGACAGATTGGAGAGGGGTAGGCTGAAGTCATCAAGGCCACCTAAGGGGTTATTGCAATAGTCCTAATAAAACATGATCAGGACCTGACCTTAGGAGTGACCATGTGAGAGACAACACAGAGATAGAATTGAGAGGACTTAATAAATAATTGGATACAGTTTGGATGAGAGATAAGGAAGAGTAAATGATGACTCTGAAGCTGTAACCCTGAGTGCTGAAAGGAGAGAACAGGAAAGGAAGTAGGCATTTCCATAACTACTCCTGCTAGCAAGCCATGGTGCTAAATGTTTTGCTTTGCTTTGTTTTTTGCAAATATTATCTCATTTAATCATCATATGTGGGGTATGGGGACCCCAAAAATCCCCCCCCCCCCCACGAAAAATCAGAAGTTAGAGGCATCTTGGAAAAGGAATAGGAAGTTTTATTCTCTTCCCCTGCAGGAAGAAGGCAGCCCTCTCCATGGCAGGGAGTTACAAAAGACAGAACAAGAATTTGTACCCTAAGGTAGGCAAGCCTCCTCCCGGGCCTGTTGTCCCTTCTCACTTTGACTAGGAGACAGGCTCTCAGTGTTGGCGAGAAATCTAACCCAATGGTAGATAACAAAGAAGCCTGCCACTATCTCCTGTTGGCAGGGAGGGGGGACAGGAAGACAGGACAGGCACCATCCATGGTCTTATTTGGTAAATGCCAAAGCAAGCAAGGGGAAAAGTCACAATCAAGGTGGAGGTCAAAAACTCCTGAAAGGGGCCTAATGCTAATGACAACAAGGGAAGGGGGGAAGGGTCCTAGATTGTGTAAAGCCAGGGCTCAGGTCTGTCTAGTCTTACAAAAGTATATCTCTGCTTTCCAGATAATTTCTCTCAATTCTCATTCTGAGGAGTCTTCACAGAGGGTGCAAAGGGTGTAACCCACTCACTCAAAACAAGGAAAGCAGGGAAGAACTGTTATCATTCACATTTGACAAATGAGGAAACGGAGGCAGGCAGCAGCCCTAGCATTCTGAGTGTAAAATATAAAAGTTAAGGGTGATTATCTAATAACAGCTTTGGTCAATGAACAAACTTCTGTTAAGTTCCTCCTGTTTTCCAAACACTTTGCTAAGCTCTGGGGATAAAAAAAAACCACAGTTTATGGATATTATTAAATAAATCTCAAATAATATGGATTTGTCATTTAACTGAAGGCATAATTAAGGTAACCTTTTCAACCCTGAGTGTTTGGCAGAAGGCAGAGACTGAAGCTTCTTTTGATCACCCATTCTGTATTTTCCACACTAGACTTGAAGGACACTGACAAATCTGAATGAAGAATTCTCATCACTTGTTTTTGATGAAATAAAAATTTCAGTCTTCTGGCCTGTCACATTTGCTGCCTTTGACAAGTGCCACATTCACTAAAAAATTAAAAAGAAAGAAAATATGAGAGGGTGATCTGTACGTTGGAATGGAAAATGCATTGCCATGGTTCCCCAATCTATAACCAATTAAAGTGGCTGTCAAAGTTCATTTTTAAATACAAAAAGAAAAAAAGAAAAGAAATATTCCCTGACCCTCTTCTTTAGTGAATAAGGGACACTTTCTCCCCAACAACATCTTATTATGAATACAGTCATGTTTGCATTTCTAAGGGAGAATGTGTTCTCCATTGATTTTATTCATGATGCATTTTCTCCATTTTAGAAGAAAATAAGTATGTCCTGCTTTTAAAAAATCTCCTTTCCTGAAAGCAGTTAAAGCCAGCAGGCCATCCCAATAACTCATAAGAGAACCTCTGACTGCACCCAGAGGTCCAGAGTATTTTAAGCTAATGTTGGGATAGTCGTCCATTTGATTTAATTAAAAGTCATTCATAGGGTTTTGACAAATACTTTGATTTTGTTTTTGGTGTTTTGAAAAATGGTGATCAAAGAGATGTTTAATAAGTTCTAAGTGTGTAAAAGAACAATTTATGTAATTCAGGAAAGCTTTTATATTACTATTGATTGATGCAACTCACAAACATTTATTATGCATTATAACTAGTCACTATATGCACCTATTTAACAAATGGTTTTGAGGAAGAGGACAGTAGGAAAGTGTGCATTTGTGACATAGTTACTACAAATGTTTTGAATATATATGTATACTTATAATACATGCACACATACATTGTATATATAGTTGCCATTTGTAGACTATAAATACAATCTATTTACACATTACATCAAATGCTCTTATGTGTGTGTATAGGTGTATTATGTATGTATATGCATGTGTGTATATATATGTATATATATATATACATACTTGTGTGTGGATATGAATATAGAAATATGGAAATAGGGAGACAGAGAGGAGAGATGATTTAGAAAGTACTTTGCTCTTCTAATTAAGAGACATTGAAGGCTGCTATTTGGAAAGCCAGCCTTAAAGCCCAGAATGATTCAATCTGCCCTGAGACCTACTCTTGCTGGGTAACCCCAAGGCACTCACTGAACTTCTCAATGTCCTAGTATCTCCCTAAGACTGGAAGTTAAAGAGAAGATGCTGATCCACACTGGTACTATGACCTAGTATTCTCCTGGGCCAATGAAATCACAATTCAGTCCCTTTCTCTTCTGATTAAATAGATTCTCTCTCTCTCTCTCTCTCTCTCTCTCTCTCTCTCTCTCTCTCTCTCTCTCTCTCTCTCTCTCTTTTTCTCTCTCTCTGTCTCTCTGTTTCTCTGTCTCTCTCTCCCTCCTTCCCTCCCTCCCTTTCCCTCTATTCCTCTCTCTTCCTCCCTCCCTCCCTATCCCTTCCCTCTGCTATTTCTCTGTATGGTTCTATTATCACAGTATTAAGTGATTGATCTAAGCTTAAGTCATTTTAGAGGTATCTGGCTTCATGCTAGAATGGGGGCCCAAGCTACATGAGGTATATTTACAAAAAAAAAGTCTCCTACAAAAATGAATCAAAGACCATAATAAGGTCATTGTTCCAGTTAATGGACAACAACAGATGTGTTAGAAGTAATTGACTCAATTGTTGCTTTGCCATTCAACAGTTCTTTAGGCTTCATTTCATAAAATACTTTCAGATAACAAGCATGATGATAATATGGTACGTGTGTGTATATATATATGTGTGTGTGTGTGTGTATATGCATATATATAGTGTTACAATTATTTATACTACATATACTATACTACATATACTATGTAGCTATGCAATACATATCATAGAATATGCTACACAGGGATTAAAACATGCTTTACAAATTAATCTACTTTTAAATTTTGTCATGTTTTTATATTTGTGAAGGAGTAGAAGCAGCGTTTTGATAGTGATTAAGACATGAAAAGTAATTATTGCATTTGTCATTGGGGAGAGAGAAGATTCTGAGGGTTCACCTGAAGAGGAGCCCACAGAGGGCTAGGGCTGCCTGAGACCCCAAAATACCAACACGCCAGGGCCTACTGAAAGAATTCCACTCGAGTCTTCTCAGCCAAAGAAAAAGTAAAGTTTATTGAAAGTTCAAGTTCTCCATATGGGGTAGACTCTTAAGCAGCCAGTCTATGCTAGGTTGTTCTATGGAGCAGATTCAAGGAGAGCTCAAAAGGGGGAGGGGAGGTCCCCAGAGCTTATAGCTAATCAGTACCACTGATCCCTTTTGTTAATAATCCACTAGCATAATTGATGAAATGATTAATTACTCAGAAATTATGTCTCTTGAACTTTTTGTACATCACAGATGTTAAGTGGAAAGCACTTTTAAATGGTAAAGAACAATGGAAATGAGAACTGTTATCATTGCTAATGATAATTATAATAATGATCACAGTTATTATGACATTGTTATACTTTTTAACTTCTTTTTACAAATTAGGACACTGAGGCTTAACTGAGTTTGATAAGGGCACAAAATGGTAAAGATAATCTTAGGTACAGTAAATTATAATCTTAAGGATTTTTTAGACATGCAAAATCTTTAGATTGTCCACAACTGTGTTTTAAAAATAAAATGTAAATTCCCACTGTATTTTTTTTTTGGTTAATACGGGAGAAATGGTTTGTATGTCTAGACACGGCCTAAGACAAATATGCTTACTAGGTCATTCTAACTGCTCCTTGGCCGCATGCATTTAAGTGAACGCTTTAAATTTATACTCGCACTCTGAGGTGAAGAACAAAGTTTGGAAAAAATAAACAAAACAAAACAAAAAACAAAAAACAAACCCAAGGCAAACTAAAGCTGCAGTGTAAATAAAACTGCTTTAGAGTATATTACTGTTCCACAAGGAGCAACGGTGCTTTAATTGTGAAACTTACATGTCCCTCTCTGCACTTATTAAAAGAAAGAGAATCATAAATTTAAAGCAAGAAGAGACTAGAATTGACCTGGATCAAGCCACTCAATTATTTCTCTTTTTTTTTTTAACAATTTATTTGTATGGATTTCTTTTTCTTTCTTTTGTGAAACTGGGCCTCTCTCTCTCTCATCCAGACCAGAAGTACAGTAGCCTCTTACAGGATGATCTCACTGCTGAATTGTCATGTTCTAGAGATAGCTATGTGGTAGAGTGGATAGAGCACTAGGCCTGGAATCAGGAAGAACTGAAACCTGGCCTAAGGAACTTATTAGCTATGTGACCCTGAGCAAGTCACACAACCATGTTTGCCCCAGTCCCACACATATAGAATAAGCTTGAGAAAGAAGTGGCAAACCTCTCCAGTATCTTTCCCAAGATGACCCACATGGGGTCACAGAATGTCAATCATGACTGAAACAACCAAATCACAACAATTTCCAGCTTCAGGCTCTTTGCCAATCCCTAGACAGCTTTTTAGCTGACCACTCCTTGGAGCTCACTTTGCTGGTTCTAGATATAGTGAGATCACTTGATTGACCTTAGCCAACTTCGATCAGAAGTCTTGGGTCCAATCAAATCTATCCACTAGCCTCAATTTCTACAATGACAGGAACCCCTGATATAGGCCACCATGCCTGCTATTACCTTTTGTTTTAAAATGATTTATTTCCTTTTATATTCCTTCCCTTTTAGTTCAAAACGAGAAAACTGAAGCCAAGACAAACTTAGTGACTCACCTAGGATCATATGGAACACAAGGAGAGAGGCCATGAGCAATGGTAGAAAAAAGCATTCAACTTGAAATCAGAAGACCTGAGTTTGAATCATGGCTCTACCACATTATTACCTGTGACCTTGGGCTAGTGATTTACCTCCTTAGGACTTCAGTTTCTTTATCAGTAAAATGAGAGACATGGATCAGTTGGTTTCTAAGTCCTCTTTTAGTCCTAAATATAATTCCTACAGGTACTGAGTTTCAGAGTCAAGACTCAATGCCAGATGCTTTATGGCCAAACTCATTACTTTTGCCAATACACCTTGCTATCTATTATGTGAGCCAGTTTCCTAGAGATTGTGTAGATGATTAGTTCTTGCTGTGGCTAACACAGTCTGGGCCTAGCTACCAGCTGAGTGAAATAAAGAGGGAGAGAGGGAGAGAGAGAGAGAGAGAGAGAGAGAGACAGAGAGAGACAGAGAGAGAGAGAGAGAGAGAGGGAGGGAGAGAGAGGGAGAGAGAGGGAGAGGGAGAAAGAGAGAGAGGAAGAGGGAGAGAGAGAGACAGAGAGACAAAGAGAGAGAGAAAGAGAGAGAGAGAGAGCTGAATAAGAGAGACAGGGATGTATTTCATAGTCTGTTTATTGCAGAACCATTTCATACAACAAGTTCTTAAATATATTCAATGACCAATGCCAAGTGATCAAAGTAGGATACTTCATTGAGAGAACCCTTTGGTTTAGCCTGATGTTGTTTAGGAAGAAAGAGAGGAGAGGGTATTTACAGGACAGTGTGTCTAAGACTTATGAAAAGAACATTTGATAGCTACAGTTTCTGTTATGCCATTGTATTAGATTCTATTGCTAAGAGCTACTTCTGTCTATTAGCTGATTGCTAATAGAAGGAACACTGGTGTGGCTCCTAGCTAAAAGTATGAGAAGCACAACTGGCTACTGGAGACCCAATCTTGGAGGAAGAGTGTGAACTGGGGAAATGAGCTTAGAGATGGTTGTTATTCATCCTTCCAGATTGAATGGGACCTTACAGGTTGGGTCTCTACTGTGACCAGCACAGTTGTATGGCCTACCAACCAGCTGATTAAAAAGAGAGAGATGAGAATGTATTCCATAGTCTGCTTATTACAGAACAGTTTCATACAGAGCCAAGTTACAAGAAAATCACAAGGCTTATATTCCCTATAGCAGAAATTCTTACTTAACCAGAATGCAAGGACCCTCCTTAGGTCAGGACCACTCCCTTCCCCAGCCTAAGGCTAATTATTCATTAAGACTGCATCCTAGGACCACCCAGAGGCAAAAACAGGGAGTCACAAATAACACTTGCTAATTAACTACCCTGAATTTTCCTTAGTTATTCATAGGACCAAAGGGAGGCATAAACAAACAAGATTATACTCCTCCTGCATATCTGCCTAGTGACTTCATAGAAGAGGGGAGTATTTCCTTAAAGGGCCAGGGGAACCCCAGAAAGTCTAGTCTACTACAGGTCTCCAGTGGAGAGTACTCTTTGGACTGTAGGTAGCTGGATAGCACAGCAAATAGAGTGATAATGTGTCAAGCTGGGAGTCTGAAAGATCTGAATGCAAACCTTGCCTCAGTAATATGATCTGAGGCATTGTGAAAGTGTTTGCAGATCCCTGTGAAAGTCTTTGCAGACCCTATATGTGATTATATGCCACTATGGGGGGGCAGAGAAGGGAGGGGAGAAAATCTGAAACTCAAGTGATTCCCGACCTGAATCTTGTAAACTAAAAGTAAATAAACAAGTCAATAAATTTAAAAAAAATCTTCATTTAAAATAACTATACAAGCTCACGTTAAAAAAAAAAAAAAAAAATATATATATATATATATATATATATATATATATATATATGATCCCAGGCACATTCCTTAACATAGGGTTGAGGAACCTGTGGCCTTGAGGCAACATATGCCCTTCTAGGTCCTTGGTACAGCCTTTTGACTGAGTCCAAGTGTTATAGAAGAAATTCTTTTATTATGGGCATTTGTTTTGCTAAGTTTGAATTCAGTCAAAGGGCTGCACTTAAAGACCTAAAGGGCCACATGTGGCCTCGAGGCCACAGGTTCCCCATCCCTGCTTTAATCTCTTGTAGCTTCAGTTGTATCATCTGAAAAATAAGGATAATGGTAGCATCTGCCTTAAAAGCTTTTTGTGAGATTTTATGAGACAACTGTGTGAGATGTAAGAGTTCAGAGTCTGAATCTAAGGTCAGAAAAGGTCTTTATTCTTTCTCTTGAGAAAGGACTCTGCCCCTGGTGCCCACCTTCGGTCTGCAGGGAGAGAGCAATAGGTAGAAGCCAGCCCATGGTTATATAATCTTCTAATGCTGTAAGGCCAATCAGCAGTGGATTCCTGAGAGAATGCTACTGTAAACAGCCTTTAAGATTCGGATTACACAGTATTAGTGAACACTCTGTTTACTCCATTACAAAATCAGATTCAGTACAATGTTCACAGTTCCAACAGTTCACAATATTATATACAATCTTCAGAACAAGGAAAGTCTCAATATTATATCTTATTACAGAAAGGAACAAGGAACAAGAGAAGAATCAGCTGGTTTCCCTAAGGGAGAAACCAGCTTCACATTTTAAGATTCAATCAATCAATTAACAAAAGGAATGACCTAGTTTCCCTAAGAGGGATTCAATCAATCAAT
>JAQQSW010002922.1:0-14820 GCA_028646575.1 Pseudocheirus occidentalis
CAGCCAGAGCTGCTGAGGAGTTGCAGAGGATTTCCAAGAGCAAGACTGATGAAGCATGACCGTGATGCTGGTACTTTGTCTGGACCTGTTTGTAGCTGTCTTCCCAGGAACAGAGACAGTGAAGGATTTGAGATGGACTGGACACTGTGAGCTCCAATGTGGAGCAGGAACTGCACAGAGAGCTGGACAAAGAACTGGGAACAGTCTGCCTTTGAACCCAGGTGACCGTTTGGTGAATCCAGGTAGGATCTGGGACCATGGAAGGGGATCCAGGGAATCTGAGGGACCACCCCAAGTCCACCCCAAGAAAGAAGACTTTACTTGGATATTGTGTACTGATTGAGAAATTGTAAATTTACTAGTGAACTAGGGGTGGAGAGTCTGTATAGTTTCTAATGATTGAATAGTGAATAATGAAGGATGATTGATTGACTAAATGATTGTATTTAGTGATTGATGACTGAATAAGTAATTGATTTGTGACCTAGTATGCTCCATGAGTGGAAAATTTTGACGATTGTACTTTGTGATTGAATTAAGGATCTTGTGAATGCTTGAGTTATTAAATGATTGCTCTTTGTTCAAAACTGTGTGACCAGTGTAGTGGAAACTATGCACCCGTTTTCTGTGATAAATTGTTGTGAATGCTATATTTTGATTATATGTGATAAGTTGTAACATTGTGAATGCTGTGCCTTGATTTCTGGGAATGTTTTGCTTTGATTTGTCATGGAATAAATAGAGTGCTCAATATACTGTGTGATCAGAACCTTAAAAGCTGTTCACAGTAGCGTTCTTCTGGAAAGTTGCTTGTGCATGGCATTACACCTTGGTTGAAAAATTTTTAGATAAAAACAAATAAAGCCACTAATCAAAACAGTTAACAACTTCAACAGGATTCCAAACAGATACAAAAAATATGTTTTGATATAATAAAAAAACACAGGAGGAATAACAGAAAAAGAAATCCCATTCAAAGTGACTTCAAACTGCAAAAAAATATCCAGTAGTCATTCTACCAATACAAAGAGGCATATGAATACAATTACAAAACACTTTTAAAGAAATAATGGAAGATTTAAGACTTAGAAAAATAATCATTTATCATTATTGGGTCCTACTAATACTGTAAAAATAATGGTACTACTAACTTAATAAGTTTAGTCCTATACTAAATTAGTTTATAGATTTCATATACTATTAAAAAATCTAGTAATCAATCAAACTACTATGGAATTAGTTTTTATTTAAACAAAATACCAAAGAATTTAATGTAAAGGAAGAAATGATTTAGAATCTCAAGCTAAAATAATGAGGAAAAAGCGAAAGTAAGGTAGAATAGCACTTTTAGAACTCATTCTGTTGTAGATTAGTCATCATTAAAACTATTTGCCGCTGATTTTTTTTAAAAAGATCATTTGAACAGACTAGATAAATGAGAATCAGATAAGTCTTACTCACTAGTCCAATGTTCAATAAAACTGAAACTATAAAGTACTTGGTAAATGACTCTGTGTTAAGAACTGCTGAGAAAATATATCTGGCAGAAAACACATTTGGACCACCATTTTACAAAATTTCAGTTTTAAATATAGATCATGACATCATCTAAAATGACATCTTACACAAGTATGTCTAAGGGAAGAAATCTTAACCCAAGAAGGGCTAGAGAATATTACAAAGATAAAACAGATCATGTCAATTGCATGAAAACTTTAAAACAGCTTTGTCATGAACAAAACTGCAGAAAGAAAACTACTGATTGTTTTAAAAATACTCTTTTGTGTTAAGTATCTCTAAAGAGAGTCTGATATTAAAGATACATAGTAAATTAGCAACAATAAATAGAAACCAAGAATCATTTCCCAAAAGTAATCAAAGCATATGACCAGTTCTCAAAAGAATTACAAACTAATAACAATCAGAATAAAGATTACTCTAAATCACTAATAATAAGAGAATTACATCAAATAACTCTGAGATGTGATTTCACATTGTGAAAATTAGTATAGATAAAAAAGATAGAAATTGTCAGTGCTGGAGGGATTGCAGGAAGATAGCCATGCTAATATGTTATTGGTAGAAGTGCTAATTAGCCTCAGTATTCTGGAAAGTAATTTAGAATTATGTTTTTTTTAAATCAAGTAATTAAAAGTCCATATCCTTTAATCCAGAGATCCCACTGCCATATATCTCAAGAAAAATGTCCTCAAATATTCATAGCACCACCTTTTAAAAAATATTTATTTAATATTTTTTCCCCAATTACATGTAAAACCAATTTTTGACATTCATTTTTAAAATTCTGAATTCCAAATTCTCTCCCTCAATCAGGTGAGCAATTTAACAAAGGTTATATATGAGTAATCACATAGCATCACTTTTTGAGGTAGCAAAATAGGTGCTCATTGACTAGGGTACAAATTGTGTCTAGACCACTGTTTCTCAACCTTCCTAATGCTATGACCCTTTAATACAGTTCCTCATGTTGTGGTGACCCCCAACTATAAAATTATATTTGTTGCTACTTCATAACTGTAATTTTGCTACTGTTATGAATTATAATGTAAATATCTGATATGTAGGATGTATTTTCATTGTTACAAATTGAACATAGCCCACAGGTGAGAACCGCTGGTCTAGACAAATGTCTTATATGGATGTTTTTAACTATACCAATCCCTTAAGAAGAGGTGAAAGCAAATTCAGAAAAATTTAGAAAGATTTATATAAACTAATGTGAAATGAAGCAAGTAGAATTTAGTGTTTGACCCCAAAGATTAGTTGAGAAAATGCACTAAGTCCTTTCACTAGACACAACAGAGGACTATGGGTATGGAATGTGGCATGTGCTATCAATATATTAGTTTGTCTTGTGCTGAAATGTCTTTTTTTATTTTTATAATATTTTGTTATAAGGGCTGCTGCACTGGTTGGGGAAGAGGAAAGGACAGATTTGGAAATAGCTCTAATCCAAAAAGGAAAGACTTTTTTTGTTTGCTTTTTTTTTTTTTTACAAAAAGTAAATGTTTGGACAAAAGAATCTCTATAGCATCTTTCAGTTCTAAATCTAATCTCTTCTCCTATAAATCTGACTTATGAATAACTCTGTTTTGTAGCACCTATGCTGTAAATTATTTATTGCATACTTGTGAGGTAATGCAGTGACTAGATTGTTGTGCTTGGAGTCAGGAAAGCTTGAATTCAAATCTGGTCTCAGACATTTACTAGCTGTGTGACCCTGGGCAAGTCATTTAGCCTCTGTCTGTCTTTGTTTCCTCAACTGTAAAATGGAGATTACAATAACACCTATGTCCCAGGGCTGTTGCAAGACTCAAATGAGATAATATCTCAAGTGCTTAGCACAGTGTTTGGCACATAGTAGGTCTTAATCAATGCCCATTTCCTTCCCCTTCCCTACACAGTTTTATATGGAGGGTAGTATTAAATAATTTAAGTTGCCAGTATGTCTGACCTCTGGAGGTTTAAAACTCCAAGCTGATTTATTCAGTGGACATATTGAGATTTTAACAAGAAAGAATTTAAACACTGATCAGAAAAAGACAAACTTAAGAAAAAGCACTGTTTAGTAGGGAAGGGGAAGGGTGTTTAACCTAAAAGAGATGAAGACAGCTTAGAGTCTGGTACAGGGTGTTCCTAAAGTCTGGATACATAGGACATCTAATTAGCTACGCATATTTTCAAGATATGAAATGAATGAATTTTTTGACATTTTATTTAATTAGCATAAATTTTAACCTTCACAATTTCATATAGAATAAAAGCTTTCCTTAGCTATTGGGGACTATTTTCCATATTAATGAGATTAATTTTTATTTAAATAATTAATCAGATTTCCCATGTGTCTCCTATGTTATCCTGTGAAATCTCATTTATGCTAATTAAATAAAATGTGGTTGAAAATTCCATTCACTTCATTTCTTGAAATTCTGCATAGTTAATGAAATTTCTTATATGTCCAGACTTTACTGACACCCTGTACAAAGGGTTGTGTAAAAACTGCCATCAAAGGATGCTTTTAGAAGGTGTGTCAGATATACTAACATATCATCAGTCTTCTCATAGAAGTGCAGTCCAAGTTCTCTAGAACCTATGCAGGGGACGGGAGGGGATAGGGATGTTTCCTGGTCTCTGATAAACTTCAGTTACTATGAGCTGTTAACTCTAATCCTGCTTCTTTATTCCACTCTCCACTCACTTCCCTTGTTGCTTCTGTGAGACTATACTGGGGGCGTGAGAAAGAGATCTGTCTAGTCATCTGGTCACACTGTAGTCCAGAGCCTTTCCATGTCCCTCTCCCAGAATCTTCGGGCAAACCTCCTTACTCATCAGAACAATCTCAGAACAATCCTGTAGAGTAAGTAGGTCAAGTATCATTGGCCCCTGTTCTACAAAAAAAAAAATGGAGACTTACCTAACAATAGCAGAACTAGAAATCAGACTCTAGGCTTCTAAGTCAATTTGGCCATAAATCTGCTTCTTATTCCATGACGTCACAGAAGTATTTTTATCAGAGGTAGTTATTACCCCCATTTCACATATAGGAAATTAAAGCTTGATAGACTCTGGGTTCAAATCATGGTTTTCCTACTTAAAAATTTTTTTTATTAAGTACTTATTATTAGGTAGGAATTATGCAAAGTGCTTTGTAAATATTATGTCATTTGATCCTTATGACCTGGGTGACTGAGTAAGTCACTTAACTTGTATTTACCTCAGGTTCTGGTCCTTTCCATTTTAAATCTACGATCTTCTCATTCTACCAGCTAATAATTTGCCTAAGGTTCCACAATAAATCATTAAGCCAGGATTCACACACAGATAAATCTGACTCCAGGAAAACAGATTTCTTTTTGTAAATTCATCTTGTGGCTAAGAATAGCTTTAGGATGCCAAGGGTTAATATTTGGCTACCAGTGACTGGGTGGAGGGTGAGAGCAGAGATGGCGGGTTCTATGTTGGAGAACATGTCATTTAATAAATCTCTATGAATCTTAATTACCTGGTTAATATTAATCTGTCAATCTCTTGCCTCTAGCTATGGAGTATGTGTACACATGTAGTGGTGGAAGGGGAAGGCACAGAAGAAGAAGAGAAAGGGGAAGTCGCTGCCTCTTTATGTGATAGGATTCAATTACCTCCATAAGATCTCTAAGGATGTACGTGCAATTACTACTAATTGCAAATAGTACTGCCAATAATGATAATGATCAGTCATTGTGCCAAGATCATTGAAAATAAGGTTACAGGAATTACCATAGATTAATCAAATTAATGATCGGAGTTCAAAGGGCCTGTTGCTACAGACGTGGCTTTGAAGGAGTCATAATATGTGTGATTCCTATGGACCTCCAGAGGCCACTCAATCCATTGTCCTGTCTCTGAACAGTCTTCTAACCAGATCAACTCATTCAGATGGATATTGCCTTTCCTGACAATAAATAAGAATAAAAGAAATTCTGTTTTTCTTCAATCACCCATTTCTGTGTCTCAAAAATATTTATATGGCATAATATGAGAAGTTTGGCTCCATTCCAACTTTCAGACATTCAATTAGCCAATGCCCTCCAGTCCACTTCTCAGGGTATATAAAAAATGGAAGCAAGCTCATTTGCTTTTTTTTTCCAGCAAGGCAGATAAAAAGAATTTGAATTCATAGTTTCATCAGATTTTGTTTCTGTATTCTGGCATATGTTGTGTTTGCTTGGGGGTATAGAGGAGAATGGGAAAGGGGGGGAAAAAGACGATAAAACAAATGGCAATATGGAGGAGAAGACAAAAGGATATAACACCTGAATGTTGATAAAATGATTTCTTCATAAAATCCACACCAAATGTTCAGCACAAACATGACTGGCCCAAGGACAACTACATTTTAAATTACTTCTTTTATCAAGCTAATTGTGAGAAGAGAATTAAATCATATATGTAAAGCAGTTTGCAAATGTTAAAACACAACATATTCAACTATTATCATGATCATAATCATCATCCCAATTTCACAGATGAGAAAACTAAGGTTTAAAGAAATGAGTCTTTTACTCATGGTCACATGGCTAATCCCCACCTGAGTCTGATTACTGGAGTCACATGAGCTAAGAACCCGGACACCCATGATTAGACCTATGGGCCACAGTGAAGGCATGAGGAAAGAAGACCTTTCTTTTTAAATGAACCCTTTTAAATTAGACTCCCAAGGCAAATACAGTTAGGAACTAGTTAGGAACATTCCATCCCTGGCCAGGATTCTGTCATTCTTCTGATTCCTGTATTTTAAGCTGTGGTCCATAAGTCCAAATACAATTGTCTGACACCATCCTCTTAATCAGCTGTTTACTTCCCAAGCCTGTCTTCCTCTACAGAAGCACTTGCCTTAAATCAGCAATGATAAAATTAATACTTTATAGCTTTATTTCGTTTCTCGTTCAAGATTTTCAAAAACTTAAAAAAAATTAACATGCATTTATTTTTTTCTATTCACCACCCCCACAAAAAAAAAATTGAAGAAAAAAGCTCCTTGGAACCAATATGTACAGTTAAACAAAACAAATTCCCACATTGGCCATGTACAAAAATGTATGTCTCATTCTGTTTCTTGAGTCTATTCCTTCTCTATGAGGAGGCAGAGAGTAGAGTTCATCACTCCTCTGGAATCATGGTAGATCATGCACCGATCAGAGTTCTTAAGTTTTTCAAAGTTGTTTGTTGTTGCAAAATCATTGTTACTCTATAAATTGTTCTCCAGATTCTTCTCTCTGCCCTCTCTGCATTTGTTTAATGCCACTCAGTTTCTCTGAAATCATCCCTATTCTCACTTCTTACAGAACAATAATATATTCCATTATATTCACTTGTACACCATAATTTATTCAACCATTCCCTAACTGATGGATCCTCTTTGTTTCTAGTTGTTTTACACTAAAAATGGAACTACTAAATATTAATAATAATTAATATTTTTGTAAATATGGGTGTTTTTTCTTTTCAATCTCTGATATATAGGCCACATTATACTATCACTACATCCGTGGTTATATTCATTTAACAAATTTTATTGCTCAAGACTTTGTAATCTTTAATAATGCCGCCTGGATTCTGATTGGAAGTATCATTTATGCCTATCAATCCTGAGAAAGACCCACATATCTCTCTGCCAAATTCCTTTCCTCCTTATTCTGTCTTCAATATTGGCTTACCAAAACAGCCTTGTATTACTTTCACCATCACTGCCTTCAATACTCCTGATATGCTGCTGAATAAAGCTGAAGAAAATCGTGAAACTATGCTGATTGAGTCCACTACAAAGTTATGTTACATAATCGCAACAGGGCCCTCAGTGGAACAAGACAATCCTTTCATATGTCTCTAATTTACTCACTATCCCACTTACCACAGCAGTTTTTTCCAAATTTTTTCATCCTTCTCCCCAGTGCAAATTTCCCATAACTCCTCCCCCCTCACCCAACCTGGCTTTATATTTCATTTAAAAAAATGGAAACCATTTCCTAGAGTTCCCTCTTTTCTCCTCCTCATTTCACAAGAATCAGTTATCTTCTCCAACTATCTACTTCTCCACCTCTGTTTCACATGATTCTTCTTAACAAGGCAAACCCCTTAAATGCACAACTGATCTCATTCCACCTTCTCACAAACAGATCCCCCATGGAATCTGTTGTCTAGTACCAATGTTTCTACCTTAGTAACATCTCTTATATATGACTCCTTCTTTTCTCTAATATGGTTCCATCTACTAGCATTCCTTTCTTTCTCATGCCTCATAAAACACTTTGCCTCTTCTGATTACACTTGTATCTTATTTTGTATTATAATCAAGGTTGTGTGTGTGTATGTGTGTGTGGCTATACATACATACATACATATATATGTATGTATATGCATGTATGTATGTATGTATGTATGTGAACCTTGAAGGTGGCCAGGGAAACCAGGAGGTAGAGATGAGGATAAAAAGCATTCCAGGCATGGGACACAGGCAGTAAAAAAGCATGGTGTTGGGAGATGGGGTGTCTTATGGTTTTTAGTTATACAATGCCATATTCTTAAATCAGAGACCTCCCTGGCCCCAAGGTGTTTTAACTTAAAAAAAGATCTAGGCTACTAGATAAGTCATCCCCAGATCTTTACCTCAAGACTTTTCTTGGCACATTAGAGTGAATAGTTTCTTCAAAATGTCTCTCAAACCCAACATTGCACACCTCCTGTACCTCTGCCAGGTGCATGTGGCTCAGAAGGAACTGGGTCAGGGTACATAGATCTTGGAATAATGTGCTTCTATGTAAAAGTGATAATTGAATAATAAAGAAATTCTTAGCTTCATTGAAGAGAATAGTTTAGTAGTGAGGTCAGAAGGCAGTTAATTGAAGGGAAAGAAGCAAGTGGAGAAGTATAGGCAATTAGACTATGCTTATGGTATAAAGATTGTATATTTCTTTCTTTATGTGGGGGGAAGAGACTGGAAGAAAGAATCTGGGGGTAATTTTTTCCCCCTAAAAGGAAGAAAAGAAAACAGGGTCATTGCAAATCCACAGAGAATAGAAAAATGTTCAGAGGAAAATGTAAATAAGCAGGGCAGTTTGGGAAGTAATATTGAATTTATAATATACTTTAAAAATACTTGCATGTAATTTGTATGTGTTTCACACACATTCCTCTTTTTCTGTTATTTTTAATATGAAAATGGTTTTTAATTGGTGCTTATTAAATACAGATTAAAAAAAATAACTATTTTTCTAAATCAGAAGCCTTGGTATAGACAGCATTTTTCTAGGAGTCTGGCTGCACTGTTGAATTTTCCCACCTTGATAACTTCTCCTCCATTGTATCTGGGAATCTACTCTGTACTGGTTCTTCTCTTTTCTCTCTGGAAATGGTTAGAACTTCTTCACTGGTTCCTTTTCCTCCTCTTCCAAGGTTTTCTCTTTAAAGAATAGCCATTCACCTCTTCTCCTTGATCCCCACCATGGAGAGGACCGCCCTCTTCCTGCAAGGGAAGAGAATAAAACTTCCTGTTCCTTCCTCAAGATAACTCTGACTTTTGATTTTTCTTGGGAAGAGGATTTTTGAGGTCCCTGTACCCCATGCAGATTTGGGGGCTTGTCCAGATCCTCCCATTTGTGAGTAACTGGTCCCCACTTTGGACTCAAGGCAGGCACCCTCCAGAGACTTATCTGGTGGTTTCTGGACTTATACAGGGAGTTCCAGATCCACGTGGGTAAAGTCCTGGAGAGAGGAACTTTTGGGAGGAACAGGAACATACAGAAAGGAACCAGGAAACTCCAGTCAGCTGGTGGGAAGAGAGGACAGTTATGCAAACTATGCACCTACAGCTCATAGGTAAGATACCTTGTGGGTCCTTGAGTCTTAATTTGTTAGGTTTTTCTCTAACCTGGAGGGATCAGCAATGGCTCTCAGCTGAAAGTACGGGTTGGGCTGACTCTGAGATAAGGATGCCATCTGCTAAGCTTCACAGGTGACTGAAAGAAGGAGGCATTTCCTCCATAATTAGTTGGGTCTTCTGACCTGGGGAGTCAGCAATGATCCACAAACAAATTAAATATAAGTATAAGAGAAAAGATGAAAGGAAGAAAAATTTGGAAAGAATTCTGAGTTTTTGACCAGTCTGAATTAGAATTACCACCTGGTTGCACTCTGTAATGTTCTATGTCTGGTCTGTCTCTGTGTGCCTGTGTGTCTGGAATGTTTCATGTATGTGTTGGAAAAAGTAAAGAAAAAGAAAAAAACCAAAGAAGCTTTTGGAGGTTGACTTGGGGGAAAAGAACACCCCCGGCCTCCCTTTCTTTCCCTACCCTTCTCCTACATTCCTCCATCCGGATATAAAACAATGAAGGGCTAGGGAGTAACAAAGGTTTTGGTTGAGCCACAATGAAAGGCTTATGGTCTCATAATGAGAAGATTTGATCAGAGTTCAAGGGGGTTCCCAGAGCCAGTACCTTATCAGTTTAGAGTTATAATTTATTTCCTCTGTAAACTGGTTTGGAAACGCATTCACCTAAAATTGTTAATGGGATGGAATCAAGTTTTAAATACATAATGTTTGGGACATTGTAAATGTCTGGATAAAATTATGAGCTCTGTTGTTAAAAACAAATTTATAGTTATGTATATTAATTAGGATGTATGTGAAATATATAATGTTTTGGGAAGTTATATTGCTTAAGAATATTTTACACAAATTTTAAGGAATGGGGAACTGAGAATATATATATATATATATATATATATATATATATATATATTTGTGGAAAATATTTCCTTTTTGAGGACCAAGGATATTAGAATTCAGAAATTATGGTTTTATGATCAAAAATGAATATATTGTTAATTTGACATTAAGAAATTGATTCATAGTATGGCCCAGGAAGTTTCATTTATCCTAGTTTACTGTTCAGTAAGAGGATGGTTTACGGATTTTATGGGAATAATATAATTATAAGCAATTTGGAAATGACTAAATTAAGGTTACCAGATTGGTAATTAATTGTTTTTTTTAATTCAACTACTAAATTTAAGAGCATAGTAATTGTGTGACTGGTAAACAGTTATATTAAATTAAGAACTATATTGTCAGAATGGAACGCTCTCTGTGTTGTAATATTTTGAAATATTGTAATTTGGGAAATCTTAATCTCCAAAATTTGGGATCTTAATCTCCAAGGATTGGGAAATCTCCAAGTTTGTCTTTGTTTAAAAAAGGGTTTTCAGTTGAGATTGTTTTGCTATGAAACTTAATGAGATACTGTTTTAATGTTAAAACCTAAGATTATTTAAACAAATCTGTAAAATTCTTTGTAGTTTCTGGTCTGGCCAACCTGGAATTATGATGATCTTTGACCTGTTTTTTTTAATTTGTAAAAGAAAAATAATAGTTGTTATGGGATTAAAATGGTATAATGATTGTAAAATATTTAACTGGCATGTGTTGGATACAACATTATTACCTTTCTAACTTTGAAATGGTTTTTGGATGCCAGGAGTGGTAAGATCAATTAATTTATAAGTCATTTGATGTCATTTGAAATGCATTGTTATGTTGTTGCCATATCTCTAAGATTTGTAATTTTGTGATCTAGAAATTCTGTCCAATTTTAAAGATTTTTTGATTGTTTTTTACTTAAAGGAAAAATAAAGATATCATTTAAAGCTTCCAGTTAATTTTCTTTCATAAAGGTTTAGTGCTTACTCCTCTTAACATCAAAATAAAGTTTAAACTGTTTATTTTTTTTAAGAAAGGAAAATACACTTAGGAAGGAATGTTTTATAAGACCTTTGGTATGAGGCAATGGGAATAGATTAGCAGACTAGAAGGCTAAGGAGCTGCCCTGTCCATAGAATCTATGAAGATATATGTGTTAATTCCCCAGGTACCTATAACCATAGAAGCTGAAAAGAAAGATTTTGCTAAGTTTGAGAATATTGAAACTGAGCAAGGCCTTTGGTTATTGCTGGGAGAGAAATGGTTAATTTACAAATCATGAGGGATAACTTAACACAGCAACAGCCCTGAAAAAAAAGCAGGGGAAAGAGACTATGAGTAGAGAGTACCCTGCTTCTTAGATAAGTTAGCTATAATTAGAGTTATTTGATGAAACTGGGTTAATGCTAAGACCTAAAATTATTAATGTGTATGGAAAAGGAGGGGTTAAGTACCTCTGGAAATAATCTGTGTGGAAAAAGGTCATCAGCTCTGAGGAGGGGAAGTTTGTTTTAGTTATGAAGCTCCTAAACAATGAGAAGTACCAATTGTATGTATAAAAGATTAAAAAGGATCTATAAAAATTGGCTTTTTATACCAGGATAAGTTTAGAATTTGTGAAGTAAAAGTTAGTAATTATGCAAAGACTTTGTGAGAGTTCTGGTCATTTTATCAATTGTGTATAGATTTTGTAATATTTAAAATTACTGTGAATTTTCTGAAGTTTCTAGAGGGGCCCTGAGATTTGGGGATTTCAGGCAGATTGCCTAAAGAATCATTCAATTTATCATAGAACAGATTAAAAACAGGGTCTCATCTCTACCCACCAGGAAGGGGGGCCAGCAGTTACAGTAAGGGCCTCTAAAGAAGTTTTACTGAGGGGCAGTAGAGTTAGAAAGCAGCCAGTCAGCAAATTGGCCTTTAAAGCCAATAAAATTAATCTCTAGTAGTAGGTTTTTTTCTTGTTCTTCAGTACAAATTTGGAATTTAGGTAAAGTTCTTAATAGCAGACAAAAGGAACTGGCTCATACAACCTTAATGAGCAGCCAGAACAATCCTTTGAGGTCAGAGGAAACCACCTTGTAGATGAGGAGGCTAAGAGGGTCAATGAAGGAGGATCAGAGCAGGAAGAATGATCCCTTCATTTCCTCCCAGTCTCCCATCCACCTTCTTTCCTTAGGAAGAGAAACAGAAAGCCCAAATTCTAGCGGCACAAGAAGATAAACTCAAACATTGGTTCCTCCCTGATGGTCGAGAGGTCTTGACCAAAGCAAGTATGAGGCAGGTACTACAATATTAATGCCAGGGTAGTCACTGGGATGTCCAGAGCATGTCTCCATGCCTGTATACCTTACCACAGCAGTTGGTGGATGGCTGCCTTGTTTGTCAAAGGACAAATAAGTCTGCCCAGCTCCACGCTCTGGATGGGGGAAGACCCCCAGGAATTAGGCCATTCCAGAGTATGGAACTGCTTCCAGTAGGCTGTCTAAAATACTTGCTGGTCATAGTTGATCACCTAACCTCTTGAGTGGAGGCATTTCCCTTGCCTCGGGCAACTGTGCAGGCAGTTAGCCGAATTATTCTCTAGCAAATCATTCCTAGATATGAAATGGTGGAGAGTGGAGACCAGGTGACCCATTTCACTGCCAGGGTCTTTAATCTCTGGCCCAGACCTTAGAAATTACCTGGGAGCTCCATAATCCTTGCTGCCCTTCCTTTCTGGTAAGGTGTGAAGGATGAATCAGGAAATAAAGAGTTCACTAAATTGACAATTACAACCCAGCTACCATGGACTAGGTGCCTCCTGCTAGTCTTTGTCAGGATTAGAACTAATCCTGGAGGAATATAGGAACATCCTTCCCCAGGAAGAGATAAAGGAGATTAGGTCACCCTATTTGGTCAAAAGGATAAATTCCTTAGAAATTATGCAGCCTCTTTGGCAAAACATCTCCATGCTTTACAGACTAAAGGACTAATTTCTCAGGCTCCACCCTTGGGATTCTAGTCCACAGGTACCAGCTAGGAAATTGGGTCCTGATCAGGGCTTGGAAGGAGGAGAAGCTTACTCTCATTTTGGGGAGGCCCTTTGTCAGGTCCTGTTAACTTCTCAAATAGCCATCCAGATCCATGAGAGTGGCTTGACTCACCATACCAGAGTAAAGGGACCTGATGAACCTCCCATGACATGGACAACTGAATCAGCCAAGCTTGAGAACGTGCAACTGCACCTCCAATGCAGTCTCAGCTCTCTCACTGGATGGATACATGAACCCTGAACCTGTCCCTTCTGGCATGAGAACTTTGATTGTTGCAAGCATATTGATTCTATTGCTGCTTATAATTGCCTTTGTTTTGGGGGTCTTTACATATGTTTCTGTACTACTCCATCATAGTTTTACTTGTAATCATAGCATGATGCCATGGGGATTCCCCTAGTTATTTCTCTTAAAGGTTTTGTAATTTTTGCAAACATCCATTCCTTGGCTACTTCCAGAAAACAATTTTTGAACAGCATTTTCTAGGGATTGTGACTTTCATCTTCCCTGTAATGGTAGAGTGGCAGAGAGATTCCCTTGTCTATTACATCTATGTGGGACAAATGTCTCCTATTTGGCCCCTGCACACTAAATTGCTTAATAGCCCTTATTTCCTGTAGATTACAATCTATTGCTTATTTGGAATCTGATAAATTAAGGGTTCTCCAGGAACAAGTTGCTGCAAATCCAGAAAAGAGGAATGGATCCCAGGGCAAAATAAGAATTTTCGAGGAAAGTGTGGGGCATGATAGTATAGAACAAAGTGATAAACTGAGGAGGAGGAGTCAAGATGGAAGTGTAGAAGCAGGAGAACTCCGTGTCTCCCCCTATAACCACCTCAAATACCTATGAAATATGACTCTAAACATATTTTAGAGATCCAGAACCCACAAAATGACAGAGTAACAAAGCTCCTACTCAAGGCAAGTCAGAAGGCAGATGGAAAGGGTTCATCGCAGTGCACTGGGAAGAGAGTCCAGCCGCATGTGGTTTTAGCCCCAGATCATCCAGGAGAAGCCACAGCAGGAGCTTTCAGGAGAATGGATCATGGGCAGCTGTGGCAGTTTCCAGAATTATCAACCCGTAAGAGCCAAGGACAAAGGAAAAGGTTAGTGGAACTCAGCTAAATTTGGGGGATATGTCTGGCCAACTGCCTCCAGATCTAGAAGCTGTCTGAAGCATCAGCCCTGCAGCCACCTCCACATGGCTACTTCAAAGCTTCTGCAGATTGCAGGGGGGCCAAATGATCATTCAGAGGCTAAGTGCTCTTGCCTTGAGCTGCCTGGATTGAGATCCTGGTGTAGGGTGGTGGTCCTGAGGTGTGTGACTAGTGAGTCAAAGCAGGTGGGGCTGCAGAGACAGTGGCCTCCTAATACCTCTGGCAGCTGCAAAATCCCCACTGATTTGGGACAGAGCTCTTGCCTCTGAAAGCAGAGTTCTACTGAGCCCAAAAGTCAAGTAACTGACTGACAACATGAGCAGGCAAAGAAAGCAAAACAAGCTCAGAAATCCAACTTTAGATTCCTTTTT
>JAQQSW010002923.1:0-14820 GCA_028646575.1 Pseudocheirus occidentalis
TATAAAGAACAAATAATGGAGAGTTTGAGAAATTGTCATTCATCAAGATAAAAGGAGTATTTAGGGTAGCTTCTCACCCTCTCTTCAGTCTTTGAGATATGGACTATTTCAAGGCAGAAAAATCAACCAAACAAGGTGGAGACCACTTGATTTCTAAAAGAGGATGGCCTGATGAGTGTGCCCTCTGCTGCTGTTGTGATATGCCTTTCCAGGATGTAACCCTGGTTTGGCACACTGTTACAAATTAAAGAAAAAATTGACAGCAATTAAAATTGGTAAATGAGAAGCTTTTCTGGTAGGTTTTGGCTACTGAGCCATGGACTTTATTCAGTAGGTTTTCTCTCCTTCAATTAATACTCATATTAAAAGGACAGACTAGGAGGCTGTTTTCTCATAAGAAACATTATGAAACTATTCCACACGGATCTCTCTTTGTTACAATTGATGCTTTCTCCTTTGGTGCAAGTTTTCTTCTTTTGGGTTGCGAGATCTAATAGAAGGATCACTGGTTTAATTTTTTAGTAGGGTAAAATGGACTATGAAAATGAGTTTGAATTTATCTCCTATCTTGAATTATCCTAAATTGTAATTAGTTCAGCCTAATAGATAAACTGCAAGAGAGTAAGTGTTATTGTGTATTAATACTAAAGCAGATCTTCAGGCCAAGAGACAAACATACATACACACATATATGTATGTATATATACATGTGTGCGAATATATATATACATATATATACGCATACATACATACATATATGTGTATACACACATATACGGAGCTGATGTGTCTTCTGGGTGAGGGTTACAAAGTGCCTATCAGCACTGTATTTGGAGATGGTATATTATAGATATTTATAGAACTGCTAGCAAATGAGTGAATCAATTTCTAATGTCAGCTGCTTCACCCTAAAAGGCAGATGTAAAGAAGGTACAAGGGAGTTCCCACTTGCAATTATGACTTGGCAGGGCAGTCATCCCTAGTTAGCCCAGTAGACAAGCAGAGTTACTCCTTATGATGACAGCTGGATGCACATCTTCCTTAGGCATAAACTTTCTTCTTGCTAAAATAGCAATCAGGTATCACTGTCTAGTCCTATAGCTCTGCCATCTTAGAATTAGTTGAATGGATTGAAAATTTCATAGCAATTCCCTTGCCTCAAAGAAGGGGGAAAATCCTATTTAGACTACACAGGTTTACATAGTGCTACGAAGATGCAAAAGAGATTTTTTAGGCGAAGTGTTTGATAATCAAATTTAATGCATCAAATATTAAAATAAATGCTTTGCTTTAGAAAATATGAATATGTATATTTGGGTATTCAAATGCTAGTGGGATAACTATTTCTCTGGATGAAAGAGATAGAGAAAGGCTAAAGAGAGGCAGCTAGAGGACTGACTAACCGGACAGGTATGAAGACAGACAAAGAGAGATACCTCTAGCCATGGGAATAAGCATCCTCATGTGCCTTAGGACAATTTCAGTTGTGGTAACACATATTGACTGTGAACAATGGATGAAATGAGTCCATCAGCTGTGCTCTGAATCACACAATCCTGATCTCCAGATGTTTATCACGTTAGCCAATTTCACCATTGGTTTATTCTAATCAACCTTCCCAGAGTCCCTCTACCATTCTGCAGGTGAGCAATCTTCAGCATCTCACCAAATCAGTTTCATTTTATCACACTGTATTTCAGCAGGAATCTTGCCTTTTGGAATCGCTTGTGTCTTGACCAACATGTTCATAATTTCCTGTTCATAGGATTAAAAGCTCAGTGTAATCCCAGATAGCAATCTGAGGGTAATAAAGACATTAATCACCAGCCTGACCCTAAGTGATTCTGACACAGCTTGTTTATCAGAAAGCTCAGAGGCCAACCCTTTTCTGGTTACCCATCAACCTCTCAGACATAAGGAAATCTATGGGTCTACCACCATTCTTCCTACATCAGGTCACTGTAATGTATCTTTTCTAATTCATTCATGTCCCTCATTTGGTGTTGCATTGGTTTTATTAAAGCAAACATTGGTTTAATAGGAAGAAAAGAATAAGCATCATAAATGATTAGTATTTCTTTGTTAATTCAAAGGGAAATTTTAATGCAGGGGTTCCTGAGCTGTTTTGTGTAAGATCTTTGATCACAGTTAAACAAACACTTTGGGGATTGGTTAATTTTTTTTTCTTTGTAGCATTATCCCATATTATTTCAATTTTCAATACCTGCAGTACATTTTCTTTCTCTTCTTTGCCTTCTTTGCCATGGACAAAACTCTTGCCTTTTTAGGGAACTCCCTCCAAATCTCTGTCTTTACTCTATTCCCAAGGAGCTGAGGCCTTAGACCTCCTTTATTCAGAGATTCTTAACTCGGGGTCTATGAAATTCCTGTTTATAGATAGATAGATAACTTGGTTCAATATAATTGTTTCCTTTATGATCCTATGTATTTTA
This sequence comes from Pseudocheirus occidentalis, assembly GCA_028646575.1. Taxonomy (NCBI): domain Eukaryota; kingdom Metazoa; phylum Chordata; class Mammalia; order Diprotodontia; family Pseudocheiridae; genus Pseudocheirus; species Pseudocheirus occidentalis. The sequence continues at coordinate 2,454 of JAQQSW010002923.1, forward strand.
TGTTACCCATCTAAAACATAATGCTGAGTGGTGTCCAGAAACCTCAGCAGGATTGACTGTCAAAGGACCCCAGGATAGAAGAAAAGTGAAGAAGCCCTACTTTATCCCCTCATATACTATGTTTTCACAAGACGGGAGCTCTTCCCAGAGGAATTGGTGCAGCCTAGTGGAGTCTCCCTCACAAGACAGTGACCGTTTATTGGGCATAGTCAGACTGGCTTCTTGTGGAGGTATAAGCTGGAGTGGGTAGGCTCTGAGGTTCCCCAAGCCCTCATAAAGGAGAATGGCCATACAAGGTCACAGCTGCAGCTTTTAGCTTACATAATGCCTGTTGTTACAAACGGTGGTCTTATGATGTGTATCTTATTATACACATACACACACACCTGTACACACACACACATGCACACACAGGTGATACATGTATCAGCACACATATGTGTATATTCAACATACACATATATGTATATATCATGCATACACATGCACACATTGAAAACTGCAAGCTTTGTAGGATCCGAGAAACAAGCAACTCTTTGAAAACCCCTCTGGCCTTCATCCCCTCTATTCTTTAGCCACCCTAGCAGGACAGTCACACCCGAGACCTCAGTATCGCTCACAAGTGCTCTATTTCCAAGGTCTGATATGCTCATAGCCCTTTCTCTGACTGTACCCTCCAATCCTGACTCCCCCCTCTCTTGCTTTTTTATTTCTCCCTGAAACATTGTCACTCTTGTTATGACCCTCATTCTCTCTTGTTCCATTCTCTCAGCTCACAGAATCTCAGAGTTTTAGACATAATTTAGTACAATTCATGCCTGAACAAAAATAATGTCTATAATATTTCTTCCTTTTTTGATCCCTTTAGAGTCAAAGCCTAGTGGTAAGATCATTGGTCTAAAGTGGATGTACAGTTTAATGACTTTTTATGTACAATTCCAAATAGTTTTTCAGAATATCTGGACCATTTCAAAGCTCAACCAACTGTTTAGACTCATTTCTGAGTCATCCTTCTCTGTTATCCTTCACATCTAATTGGTATCTAAGTATAATTGATTGCACTTCAGAAGTCTCTGTCTGTTTCCTTCATTACATTCTCCTACAAAGGCTACCACTGTCCAAATAATCTTCTTAATGTATTTTACATCACTTCTCAAAACATCAAAAACCCTTATTGGCTTCTAATTGCCTACCAAATAAAGTATGAATTCCAGATCTTGGCATTCAAGGCCATCCACCACAGGGTTTCAATTGACTTTTCAAGCCTTATCTCAAACCATTCCCCTTTACATCCTTTATGTACTGAACTGGGCCGTTCTTTGACCTATGGTCTCTCTTGTCCCCTTTTTTCTTCTACCATGTCCCATTCCTTAAATGGACTCCTATATAGCATATGGAATTGGAGATAGACCTATTCTTTTGTTTTCATCCAGGAAACAGAACTAAGACAAGTAGATGGAAGTTACAGGGAAAGAATTTTCAACACAATATAAGGAATCTCTGAAATTTTTGATGAGGGTCAAAAAAACTCCACACAAACAGGTTCGCACCGTGCTCAGTGTTCCTTAACAGTATTTTCAAGGATCTTGGGGGCTCAATTCCAGTATGTCTCTGCAGGTTCAGAATGAAAAATATAGACTGCATAAGGTCACATCTTACCAGGGAAATGATATTTGGGGGATACTTTGGGATTTATAGGAAATGCAGTAATACTACCCAATCAGTCCTGGCTTTCCTACTTTAAATGACTCATATCTAAACTGAAATAATTAAGGCAACTCTCAAAATTGCCACAAACTATCTTGGAAGTGCGTTCCTCAACTGAACTGACATGGTCTTGACTGGAAGCTAGAATAAATAGTAGATTCCTATTACTCTATTATTCTTCTCCTATCCTATTATCTTTCTCTAAGATCTTATAGAACAAAAATCCATGTGTATGTGTGTCTATCTATCTATCTATCTATCTATCTATCTATCTATCTATCTATCTATCTATCCTCTATTGATCGATCATCTATCTATCTATCTATCATCTATTGATCGATCATCTGTCTATCTATCTATCTATCTATCTATCTATCTATCTATCTATCTATCTATCAACATTTAGCATTTATCCCCATCTGTGCTACCACTAGACTAAAAGTTCCTGGAGGGTAAGGACCATATGGTCTTCATCTTTGTATTCCCTACAGTGCCTAGTCTAGGGCATTGAAGATAATGTAGTATTTCTGGAATGAATGAATGACCAACATAGACTCTACACAGCAAATTATCATCACTCAGAGTAGGCCATGGGAAATGCCATATTTGAATTTTGCATACAATCCCATTTTGTCATTCAAAAGAAAGATAGATTTCCAGTTTGTAATATATAATATAGACATCAATATTTTTCTGCAGACTTGGGTCTATTTTTAATTATATTGATATGCCCAAAGATGCATAATTTTGTTTCGTAGGTAGATCGATACTAAGAATGATATTGATCCTTTTCATAATCTTGTCCCCGAACTTTCTGACATTACAGCTATTCCATAGCTTAATGATGAATGCACCTACTCTAACCTGCAGTTACAGCAATATTTTCAATATGTTGTATGAGTCTCTGATTGAGCTGGATTCTTGTAGTTACTGTATGCAGAATAGTAATATTTCCTAATGACGTGATACTAATGAGCACTCTGTTTCTTGCTATCCAAAATCCAAAGCTTAGATACTTTAACATTCAAATAGTGACAGCATTTGGACGTGGTTGTCTTCCCTCTGGCCCCTCCTGAGCAACTGTTTATGGACTACCCCTGGTCTTAATCCAAGGAACACTTTCCAGAATGGTGGGTATTAGTTTTTGGAGGGCTAAAGCCAAGTCAGGATCAGACTTGGACTTTTAGATTTCTGCAGGCGAATCAGTGAGACTTACATGGGCTGGATCCTAGAGCTTCCAAGAATTCAGGAAAAAAGGAGACTTTTCTTCCTTCCACTTTGACCTAAATCCAACTTAGGGTAAAAAGAAACCTAACATTCCTAAACATATGCATAAATAATGCACATACATGTGCACATGCACAAGTGTACACACACACATACTAGACATTCATGTAATTCATGAGCCTAATAAATGACATCTATAACTTTTTAAAAAGAATTTCATTTAACTAGCCACATAGGAAAGACGAGTGGATGAAGAATGCCTATTGTCTAGACCAAGGCTTCTTAAACTTTTTCCACTTGCAACCCCTTCTGCCCTTCTTAAACTGTGGGTCACAGCTCTATCACAAGTCACATTTTAAGAAGTGCTAGTCTAGAATATAATGTGCTGAATTGACAACCTAAAAAACTTATTTATCAGTATGTATGTTTTAGATAGATGATAAAATGGACAATAAACTGTGTCTGGAATGGAACAGAAGGATGAAAGTGGACAGGATTGCTTTGGGAAAAAAACGTGGTTATTTTAATGAGGCCAGATTTGTCCCTGAAACAAAAGCCTATCTTATTAATATCAATATTTTCAGCCACTGCTTTATGACTAAGTCATGGAATACTATAGTCTCTGAAGAATGCAAGGTAATGGCCAGCCACAGGGTAAAGGAGAAGTTCAAGGAGGATGTTAGTATGCTGTAACATCTTACAAATGAATACTGCACAGAAGCAATTTAAAGGATGTTTTCAAAGAATTCATTAATTGAAAAATAAGGCAGACTGGTCTCATGGGCAAGAGTCAGGGATAACCAATGAACAGCCTATAGGCTCCATTGGTATTCATGAAATTTCTGGAGAATGAGAATGTAAGGAAGGCCCTTGTTGAAATACAACCAATATTTCTACAGAGGATTTATTTTTGTGAGGACATAAGCAAGAGTTTTACAGGATGGACAGGCATATAGGAATTTGTATCCCATTAATGGAGAAAGCATCCACGCTGGTGATGTCACAAATCCACGGGTGCACTGAAATATGTCTGTACAATAGGGTGGGCTGTCATCCATGGGAATCCAGCAGAATCATGAAGACAGGGCAAATCCATCAGGATTTTTTCATTCAATTAAAAAACAACCCTGGTGAGTCTGCCTGTTGTTATTCTCTCTTTAACAATACTAGATTTAGTCAGTTGAAATATATGTTGTATTTGTCAAATGTTTCTGCCTCAGTGGCCTCTAGATTGCTGCAGTACCTGTTGGTAGAATTCAGACCCATGGTCGCATTCTCTTCTGTACTTTTCTAGCTCTGTACCATTATTAGGGAAAAACTCAGTTCAGTTTTATTATCATCACTAGCTTCCAGACCAATGTCAGAGTCCATCAGTGTATGAGAAGTTGGCATGTTCATGGTATAGATGAGTATTAGAATATAATAATAATAATAATAATAATAATAATAATAATAATATTCAGAAATGATGCTCAACTATTAGTTGAGCTATGGAATGGTCCACATGTTCTGGCAAGGAATTTGGAATTGTATATAAAAAGTCATTAAACTGTACATCCCTTTTGGGCCAATGATGATGATATTGTTGTAGTTAAGTCATTTTTAGTCCTGTCCAACTCTCTATGACCCTATTTGGGGTTTTTTGGCAAAGATGCTGGAATGGTTTGCCATTCCCTTCTCTAGCTCATTTTACAGATGAGAAAACTGAGGCAAACAGGGGGAAGTGACTTGCCCAGGGTCACACAGTTGGTAAGGGTCTGAGACCAGATTTGAACTCAGGAAGCTGAGTCTTGCTGACATAAGATCTGGTGCTCTATCCACTGTGCCACCTAGCTGCCCCTATGATCTTACCACTAGGCTCTGACCCTAAAGAAATCAAAGAAGAAAAAGATCTATATGTAGGAAAAATGCATAAAAAGAAATAATGATGATGAATGCACGTCTGGGCAGTACATTCCAGTTCAAATGTACTTCAGAACCATTCTCTCATCAGATATGTAGAATGAGGATAAGTAAATAGTGCAAGTATTCCCCATTGTAAAGAGAAGGAAACTCAAGTTCAGAACAATTAACAAACCTCCCTTGGGTCACATAATGAATAAGGTATGAATTTGAATCCAGTTCTTCACATGCCATTACAATCCCTCTACTACACCATGCTGTGTCTCTGCTTTGCATTTGCCATCCCTTCAATCCCTAACTCTTACCCTACCAAAGTCTTGTCTCCTTAATGCTCAGACATGCATGCTTTGTTATGGCTTTCTGCCTTAACAGGCTATGCCTAAGTAACTACTGGGTCCTGGAAGCCAGGTCAGAATCTGACTTAAATGGACTCTGACCTCTGGGGATAGTGTATGCCTAAGCACTTGGATTTCCTCTTGGAATCCCTAAGCTGTTGCCTTTAGTAATTTTGTTCCTTTACCCTTTTCTTACCAGTCCAAATCTCTGAGCTATTTCTGCAGCTGCCACCTGCATTTCCCCTTCATCCTGCTTGATGACCTTGGCCATGCCCACAACCATGGTGTGATGTGAACAAGTAAGGTGGGATCTATCAAGGTAGTAGACAAAGAACTAGTGGAGCATGTGTTCAACTGTGTTATCCTTCCAGAAAATCTGAAAACTGATTGGATATTTTGTGTCATCTCACCCCCATACTGAAGGTACTAATTAGCTTTCTGCCCTTCTCATACGCGAGTAGAGGGAAGCATGGGCTTCGTACATTATTCATAATAGGAGATTATAATCGATTCTAAAAGCCAAAGGCAATTTTGATCTGGGAAGCAATGTTCTGCTTCTAATAAATCTATTTCTATTTTGCTCCTGGAATAATGCAAAAAGAATGATTCAAATTCTCAGAGAAAATGAACACCATTGGGATCTTCATTTCCATTAAAAAATTAGTCTGGCTAATTGGTGGCCATTGTTAGCCTTAGCCAACAATAGTGAAATGGCTCCATTAGAGTTGCCCTAGGTTGGCCAGGCTGCTCAATTATCAGATTCATTTGGATCATCAGGAATGATTAAGATCCCAAAGGGCTTCAGTGGTCCTGGAGGGGTTTTTGTGTTAAGTTGTGTGGGCTATTAGTTAAAGTGCTATGGTTGAAACTTCTTCCTGCTTCTGCCACTAAGTCACCTGGGGAATATTATGCAAACTCCTTAATCCCTTCATGCTCTTTATTTATAGCTAATAAGCTACTTATGAAATACAGCCGAGCCAACGGACAGAAAGCAAATGGTGCTCAAATGCCAAAGAATACTATCAAATGATATCATGTGTGTAAAAGCACTTTGTAAACCTTAAAGGGCTATCTAAATGGTGTCTACTACTCCTACTCCTATAAGACATCATGCGGCAGGCTTAACCAACTTGGACAAGTTACAAGTCACAGCTTTGATGCTTTGATGAAGCCATGCAGAACCTTTGACGAACCCCTAAGTGTGGGTGCTTCTTCCACTGAAGCGGTTCACAACCCTCACCTTACTCTCTTAATATTTCATGGCAGCCAGCGCAGTGCTAAGGATCCCCATATGATGAAAACCATTTGGTAGGTGAATGTTGGTATCATCTTCTTCTTCCATCTTTTGTCTTGCTGCCCATACAATAGAATTATTGGCGAGGCATTTGACCTGGACAGAGTCTCGCAGCATCAGATTCCAAGTATTTCAGGAATAGGCAATGATTACAGCAAGAATGAACACTTTCAGGGCAGCTAGGTGGCACAGTGAATAGAGCACTGACCCTGGAGTCAGGAGGACCTGAATTCAAATATGACCTCAGACTACACACAAACTAGTCATGTGACCTTGGGCAAGTCACTTAACCCCGACTGCCCTCCAAAAAAAGCAAAAAAAAAAGAATGAACACTTTCCTTGATTGTCAAAGGAAATCTCTGAGTCATCCAAGTGCCACGTGTGGTAGAAAGAGCGCTCACTGGATAGAGAGTCCGTGGCCTGGGTTAAGATCCTCGTGCTACCATTTTCTACCTCGGTGGGCCTCAGTTTCCTCATCTGGAAGGATGGAATTTAGACTAGATGGTGTTTAAGGTCCTTTCCACCTCTAGAGCCCATGATACTATTTACAAATTGAAGTCGATGTTTAGGGGATGAGAAAGAAGCTGAGCGAAATTTAGAAAACGTGAGTCTGAATCCTGACTGCCACTTACTAGTTCTGTGATCTCATGTAATCTGTACCTCTTCAGGCCTCCATGGTAAAAATGAGGATGTGAATGAATAAACTAAAATCATTTATTAAATCATTACTACGTGCAAAGTACTATGCTATGCACTAGCAATATAAATATAAAAAGCAAGACAGTCGCTACCTTTAAGGAGCTTATATTCTACTAGATGAAGACCATGCATACTAGAGCATGGTGGCCAGGGAGGGATGCTTTGGTCAGGGGAATAGGAAGACTGACAAATGTAGTCATAGAACAATAGAATGACATGTCTTTTCCTCTAATGACAGTGTTGAATATACTTCTGTTCCCAAACTTCTCAGAATGGGAAAAAATGGAGGAGGGGTAGGTTAAGGAAGAGGGGAACAATTTAGGATCTGGGTGAAGTCTCACCATCCAGAACCCTAAGATCCCAAAGAAGAACATCTTGTGATTATAAGCCTGCCTTTCTTCAGGAATATTACAAAAAAAGAACCTTTGAGAAAGAAGCAAAAAAGGGCATCAAGTTTTCCAGTGATGAAAACCAAGAAATAGACAGATAGCCCTCTTCACCTATGTGAGTGATACTCACATGGCCTCCAGATTTGCTCTGCTGGTTTGGTGGGGGCAGATTACAGAATTGGCCAGGGCACAGAGAAAAATGAAAGGAACTGAATTGTAGATATGTCTGAAGGTTCGTCAAGCATCTTCCTAAACTGAGTGACCAAGTAATTACATCATATTCCCCTGAGGAGTGATAGAATAATTCTTCAAGTAATAAATAATAGCCAGGGTCCCATAAATACCTAAAGCATTCATTTGCTGGAGCATATTAATCTACTCTAGTCCATGTCAAAGAATATTTCCCCAAATATAGGCCAGCAGGTTTTGGTGGTGTGAACTTTCAAAAGGGCCTGAGAATGGAATGAATATTCTTCCTCTTGAATTTTAAAAAAAGTATATCTGTATTAAACAGAGCAAACTAAACACTGAAGAAGTGTCAAATCTCCCAGCAATCATTTAACTTTTGTCTGTGCTTCAATGCACTTCATTTCCTACTTTAATAGTCTCAGAAAATTGTGTCTGTGTATGTTAAGTCCAAAGACACATTTTTTACATTAAATTTACATAACCACTTAGGGCACTGCTTATGAAAAAATGACTAAGGTGCTATATTTACTATTTTTCCCAATAACTCTGAACTTTTTTCCATCTAGCTTAGACACTACAGAGTTTTAAGATTAGATGAAAGGAGTCTTATTCCTAGGTATTAGAAAGGTGCTTGGGAGACAAAGCAGAAGACAACTGAAACACTCACTACTGCCAGGAAATGGAAAACATGGATAGGGAGTTTTCCGTATGATAGCAAGACGAGGTGTGTCTGGCGTGGAGGTGGGTGGCAGGGAGAGTGTAGACACCACCTGAGACGTGCTGAAGTGAAATCAAAACAATTTCGGTGTTTCTTCTGTCTTTTAAACAGTGTGAAACATCGAGTGGTTTATTCATTTATTGCATAAGCTGTTATTAAATGCCTCCTGTGTACGAGGCACTGACAAAGGATGTCACTCTTTCACTTCTAACAGTCTCTGCAAACCATTACTTGATAAATACATCACATGAAAACACATAGACACATAATCTGTAATCTGTGGTATATTGTGACTAGCTGGTGGAGAGAGCCTGGGAAAAAAAGAGGAAGAGGAAATGAGAGGAGAGGAGAGGGAGGAAGGGGGGAAAATAGGGGAAAATGGAAAGAGAGACCCAGAGACAGAAAAGCAGTGGGAAAGACAGATAGAAAAAAAAGACAAAGATAAAGATAAAAAGAAAAGATAGTCACAGTGGGCTAGACACACACAGAGGAGGGAGAGACAGCAATGGAGGAGAGGGAAGAAGTGTGGGAAGCAGAGAGTTAACTCATCTACTAATGCTCATCTTAAACAAAAAGAATACAACCCTCTAAATTTTTAAAAGATATCAGCAGTGACAGAACTTGTTATTAAATGTTTTCTTTTCATTCCTAAAGTATTAGAAACCAGTTTTCTATGCTCAGAAGTAGGTCATGATAAAGTTTTATTAGATACATTATTTTAGTGTTTTTAAAAGTCTGTGTCTCTCTATCTCATCCAGGATGGAGGTGCAGGAAGCCATCCAAGAGCCAAATCACACCACTGAAACCATGAGAGCTTCAACCTGCTTTGTTTCCTACTCTATAGGCAGCCTGATTTCCATCCCTATTCCCTCTCCACTCCCCATCTCATTATAGTGGTACCTAACTTCATGAAGGTACCTGATGGGCTTAGCCCACTGCAGCTCAGAAATCCTGAGCTCAAGAGATCTGCCAGCCCAGCCTAACCAGCAGCAGGGATTATCCACATTGGCCAACATGCCTAGCATATTAAATACTTTTTTAAGAAATAGAAAACTGACTCAACACAAGCTTGATCAAAGCCTTCAAATGCAATCAATAAATGCAAATGTCCAAATATACACAAAGAAAAAGACTGTGTTTGAAATCATGAACTTTTTCAGTTAGAGCTTGACAAAAATATAGGAAGACACAATTATCAAATAATCTCATTTGTTAATATGTACCCACCTTAGCCATTTTTTTGCATTTTTTAGAATGTTGCTTATTATTTTAATTATTTCTACAACTGTAATCAGTACATAGGATGTTCTTTTGAGTCCGCTTTCAATATTCTACATCATTCCATAGCTTTCTAAATTTATTCCTATTCTTTATATTTGTAATGATATATGACCTAAAATATTGCATTATATTCATATGCCACATTTTATTCAACTGTTTCCTGGTATTTGGACACCTGGGTTAATGCTGCTGCTAACCTGGAGAAAGAAAGGGGACAAATAGAACTTTCCTCCCCTATCAATAACATTATAAATAAATATACATATATATTTCTTGGTTCACTTTGCACCAGTTCATGTGTATCTTTCCATGCTTCTTTATTCATCACACACATCATTTCTTACAGCACAACAATGTTCCATACATTTATGCACCACAATTTGTTTAGCCACTCTCCAGTTGAAAAGGATCTACTTTGTTTCCAATTCTTAGCTATCACAAAAAGATATGCTATAAATATTTTGGTGTATATGTGAACTTTATTCTTATTGATGGGTTCTTTGGAATAAAATCCAATAATGGAAACTCTGGTTCAAAGGGTATGGGCATTTGATACACTTTATTTGTATTGGTGTGCCTATCATTCTACAATCTCTCCAACATTAACTATTTTCATTTTTTATAATATATGCCAACTTGCAAGATGGGGAGTAAAACTTCAGGGTTGTTTTGATTTGCATTTCTTTTATTATTAGTGATTTGGAACATTTTTTCATGTGGTTGTGAAAACTATTCAATTACTTTGAGAATTCTCTGTTTATATCTTTTGACTACTTATCCATTGGGGAATGGCTATTAGTCATATGTGTATGTGTGTGTATACACACATATATATTTTACTAACTCTTAGGTGTATTAATTTTATCTGTGTAAAGATTTTCTTCTATATTTTAATAATATGATCTTTAAGATTAAAGTCATTAGAATGTATTAGGGAATATGGTGTAAGGTGTTGGTCTGAGGCTAATTTCTGCCAGGCTGCCTTACAGTTTTTCAAGCAGTTTTTATTAAATAGGGAAGTTTCTTTATAGGTAATTTAAGGTTTTTTTGCTTTATCAATGGGTTATTGAGTTCCATTTTTTTCTGATCCTTCCTTGTCTAGTGTGTTCCATAGATCTATCTCTCTATTTTTAAACCAATACCAGATAGTTTTGTGATGATTGTTGCTTTATAATGTAGTTGGAGGTTTAGAAATGCTATTCTTCTTCATTCCTGCTTATTTTCATCATTTACTTTAATACTATAGATCTTTTGGGGTTTTTCAAAAGTGAATTTTGGTATGATTTTGTCAAGTTCTATAAAGCATCCCTTGATACTTTTATTGGTAAATCATTTAAAGTGTAAATTAACTTTGGTATTATTGTTATTTTTATTATGTTGGCAAAGCCTAACCATGAGAACTGGATATTATTCTAGGTATTTAAGGACCATTTTATAATTGTCTTTTGTGTACTCGGGTATATCAATCCCCAGACATTTTATGTGTTTTATAATTGTTTAGAAGGGAATTTCTCTTTCTATTATTATTTCTTGGGGTTTACAATTAAATAGAAACGCTATTAATTTTTGAGGGTTTGTTTTATAGCCTGCAATTCTGCTAAGCTATTATCTCAATTTAGTATCATTGTTGATTGTCTGGGATTTTTCAAGTATACCATCACACCTTCAGTAAGTCTCCTCTTTACCAATCTTCTCACCTTTAATTTTTTTCTTTTATATTATTGCTGTTGCTAGTATTACCAAACTATATCAAATAATAATGAGAGCATCCTTGCTTTATGCCTGTATTTACTAGATGAGACACTACTGTATCCCCATTGCATAAGACAGCTTGTTTTTGCTTTTTGACAGGCTCTCCTTATGATGTTTAAAAAGGTGCCTATACCATGTAGGGCTTTTAGCATAAAGGAGAGTTATATTTTGTCAGTGGGCAGCTAGGTGGCACAGTGGATACAGCACAGTAAAATGAGCTGAAGAAGAAAACAGTAAACCATTCTATTATCTTTGCCAAGAAAACCCCAAATTGGGTCATGAAGAGTCATATAAAACTGAGACAACTGAGCAACAACAAAAGTATTTTCTCAAAGGGTTATTCTATTGAAATCATCATGGGATGTTTTGATACTTGTTTTTTTTAGTAAGATTTATTTTGTTGATTGTTTTCCTAATGTTGAACCATCCTTGCATCCCTGATATATATATACACATCACTTGGTCATAATGAATTATTTCTTGGGTTATCAATGTAGTCTGTTTGACAGGATTTTTTAAAGCTTTGAATCAATATTCAATAAATATGTTACCCAATAGTTTTCCTTCTGTGTTTTATCTTTCCCTGGTATAGGTATTAGAACTATATTTGTCTCATAAAGAAATTTGGTAGAGTGCTTGCTTTTTCTTTTTTTAATTTTATTTTATTGACTTGTTTACTTTTAGGTTACAAGATTCAGTTCTAGAGTCACTTGAGTTTCAGATTTTTCTCCCTTTCCTCCCCACTCCCCACCCCTGCTATGGTGGCATACAATCATGTATAGGATCTGCAAACTCTTTCACATTGTATAATAGTCTGGTTGTATAGATGTTATAGCCAATGGAGTGAACAGTGAGAAAGGAGAAACAAAAAGCC